>JASANG010000064.1:0-117757 GCA_030248215.1 Enoplolaimus lenunculus | reverse complement strand
AACTAAAACTGAAGCATACAACGACGAACTAATTGGTCGAGTCGATGAAACTTCAAAATTCCAAGTTGTTGTGTTAGTTGTCCGGGCTACGAATTGTCGTGTGATCGGACGCGACATATGTAAGCTTTATTATTTGATTTTAGCGAAAGCAATACGTTGGCTATCCTATCATGCTCGTGTATGAGCGCAATTGACGGGACGCCTGGAACAATATACGAAAATTATTGTTGTAACCAAAATACTTATTTCATTCCGTTACAGTCATTTACTACCGAAGTATGACGAGCGCTTTAAACCAACTATTGGGGTGATGATGCAATGGTTTGTTTTTGTTAGCACTCAAGCGTAATGTTCTACGTGCCGTGTGTAATTTGGCGTGGCATATTACATTGGGGCATTCCAGGTAGGCGGCTATGTTGTAAGCCTATGGTTGGCGCTATACTTTACTGCGCTGACGCTGCCGCACGTCGCTTTCCGTTGCTTACAAAAAATGTAGGCAAACTCTACCTGGTATCGTGCATAGGTGCTTTAAGCCATTTAATATTATGAATATTTGGTAGTTGAGTCCTAAATAGCTTAGGCGTAGGAAAAATCCGTTTGCTGAATGTGTACAGCATCATGAGTTGGTTATAGGTCTTGTAACTTAAGAATCAGGTCTTGTCACTTTCGAACCAGCAAATGCTTAACTCATGAAAATTGCAGCATCTTGGCAGAACTTTTCATCGTGCTAACATTGCTCAATTTTGAACCAGTAATTGCAGTATTTTGTCAGTTATGTGACATGTCGCTAAGCTGGAATATAGGTGCTATACGCATTTGAAATAATAGCCCTACGTGCCATGCGCAATGTAAAGGACCCATCATTGGTATTCACTATTCAGGTACGCTATTGCGGCCGTCTTATCTAAATAGCGGTGAAGCTGAGACTGATAACATTTTCGGGTCCGTTTCAAATGTCAAACCTCGCCCAAGAAAGGCTTAGGCAGGTTTCACTTAGTTTTGTTTAGAAACTAAAACCATTGGAGGATTTAAAGTATTCTTTTATATTTGAGAGATTTCAACACATCCAGTTTAATGTAGTGACACAGGCGGGATTATGATGAAAATTGCTGAAATACCTGTTTAAAATTTTTTATAGAACATGTGACCCCCTTCCAAAATCATTATAGCTACTTCAATGCTAAAAGATTTAACATTACTTATTAAAACATTATTAAACAACAAGAGCTCGAAATGATGACCGAGGAATGTTACTTTAAGGAGGACCGTCCCATCATTTGGTGGAACGGTAAAAGAGTACGCTAGAAATTTTAGGCTATATTTTTGCTTCGGCTTAGGCTTAGGCTTAGGCTTTGCAGGACGGTTTTTTAACGTGCAGTATTAGAGCTTAGAACAAAGCGCTTAATCTATAGTTACTGGAAAAAGAAGTAATATTAGATCCAATCGTTGACAAAATGACTGCAGGAACATCTGATATGCCAAATAGAAGACAGAAAAATTTTACTGGTGCTGAGGTTACCTTTGTTTTGTGCTCAAACAAGGTTTTAAACCGAACTTTGGTATATTGAAATTTTGAAAATTGCAAAATGCGTGTGAGCAGGAAAGCACAAGTTGGGTGATAGGCGTCGTAACTGACAAAGACCAGTTACGCAATATGCTGGGTAAAAATTTGAAAAAGATGAACATTTGAAGGTTTAGATTGTTCGCTAGGCGTAGATCCCGCTCAGCGGGCAGTGCTAAGTCGATAGCTGAAATGGCTAATGTGAGTTGCATTTTCCATGATGATTCCTTAAACCTTGGCATACATTTTAGTTGAAATTGAATCTAATTTGTTAAAAAATACAGTTTTCAATGATGAAATTCGACTTAACCGATGTTACTTTTAGGGACGTCCGGTCTGCTTGGTGGTCTGTAAAAGAATGCCATTCTAGATTACATTTTTTGTTAGGCTTAGGCTTAGGTAATACTTCTTCAACGCTTACTCTTAGCCTTTCTGAAAACGCTGGTATTTTAGACTACATTTTTTGCTTAGGCTTAGGCTTAGGAATACACTTTTCAATGCTTGAGGCTTACGCTTAGAAATATGCTTACATTCTAGACTACATTTTTTGCTTAGGCTTAGGCGTAGGTATATATTTTAATGTTAGAATTTTAGGCTTTGAATATGTTAAATCCATTGTTATGGCCCTAAAAGTAACATTGGCTAATCTTCTTGTTATAATAAACGTTCAAGGCCTCAGTCAAAATGGCATGCGATGCATGTATGAACGGGCACGAATAATTGGCTGGTGCGTTGTGCATACCAATCAACGGCATACAAGACCAATTTGAGTGGTAACGAGCAAAATATTGGACGCAATGCAGGCCAAAAGGATATGTGTTTGGTATCGCTCGGTACACGTAAATCTTGGCGGCCGATTCGGACGTGTTTGTATCTTTTTATTAAGGTACTAGACTGTTTGTTGTTGCTACCGTATACAGAGGGCGGGGATTACCTACGTCCTGTCCGAAATTTTTTGTGCTAAAAATAATAATGTGTCCACTCAAATAATCTTCCGTTAGTAAAAAAACTGGTCACATATAAGTTGTATACGGTAAAAATTGCGTTTGATACCTTGTGCCAACCCCTACCTCTACATAAATTTCTGGATCTGCCTGGTGCCAGCTCGCGTTCAGTAGTTAGCGCCAAACTCCAGTTGGAGCAGGACTTATCACCAGTTTCAATTGTACATTTTCAAACAACAACCGTAACCAGCTTCCGTTGGATCATCACATGTGGCGGATAATCGCTCTCGAAACATGGGCTAGTCACCAGTTTCTTTATTCGCTGGTTTGAATTAGCAGACTTATCGCCAATTGGTGGCCGCTGCTACACATATTGGGGGAAATACGTTAGGTTGTGATAAATTTTAGAACTTTGTTAAATTTAAATTTGGCTAATATGGTTGGGCTAATATAAGATTGCGCAAAAATTTTATGAGTCTATGGTGAAAGGTATCGGTTTTCACTCGTTAGTGAGAGGCGCTTGGAGTATCGATGTTTTTGTTTACGTTAAAAGTGAAAATTTAAATGCTGTTCGTAATTTAAGCTTAAAATATTTAAAATTGCGGCTTATTAATTGTGAATATTAATATCGGTATTAATATTAAATGGAATTTAAATTGTCGGTCTCATGGCTGGGGTTCGTAGTTCGCTAAGGGGCACAGGTGAGATTTTAGGCAAAGGAAGAAGGAGTGGTTGGCGATGTTTAGAGAGTGAAGGGGGTGGTGTGAATTTGGTTTAGGTTTGGATTGAGCGATGAGTCTAGTGGTGCTAGATAATTTTCAAGGACGGAGACCAATTACTATGAACCGTCCAAATTGTATGCACACGTAGCATTATTGTTCAACACAGCGAATATGTTTCAGTTGCAAATACCACATGGTCAGCAGGATTTAGGGCATTTTTGCCATTTGACTACCAATTAGCTCAAAAAGAAAAATTTATTTCAACTTGTTTCTACACTTTACAAATTTCTTCTGGCTTGGTTTGGAAACATATTCTTTTTTCATGGCCCTATCGGGGCACTTTAACTTCTAGTATATACTCCTGACAAGTATTTTTGTGTTAAAAGTTACTGTGTAATGCTTTTTTATCCAGAGCCATTTTATATTTTGTAATACAGAAAATCACAGTAAAATCTATGTTTTGAATATAGTAACTGCTAAAATAACACTAATTTTTTTATGTTGTTATAGATTCAACAGAGTCGGGGCGATGAAGTTTTTTGACGAAGTGTACATAAAGCCGTACATGAGATGTGGTCCGTATATTTGGGGTCTTCTAGTCGGCTATATTCTGTTCCGACTTCGTGGAACTACAGTTCGAATACCGAAGGTAAGTATGCGATAATTTAACTAATTGTTAGATGACTTTTACATTGTTTTTAAATTTATAGATAGTAAACTGAACGTATACATAGTACTAAATCACCACAAGACGTGAGAGCCCCCTCGGACTCAAGTGTAAAGCTCCTATAGCTGAGTGGTGATGGTAAATGCCTCCCACTCCAAGCACTGGAGTTCGAATCCTAGCGTAAAAGTAGGTCTCTGGGGACATAGAAAATATTCATGTGATAAAGGGTTTAAGACTGCAAACTTTACAGATGTCATCCTGGTTGGTTTTTGTTTACATCTAAACTATATTTGAGCAGCTTTATTAAGGCACACTTAAAACTGAAATTTTAAGAAGAAATAAAGACTTAATTCCATGCATTGTTTTTCTTCCGACTGCGTTCAGATTGTTTTGCTGATTGAGAGCCATTTTTGTACGATGTATAGAACAACAAACTTTAGATCCTTTCGGTGTTTTCAGTTTTTGCGCCAGAATTAACTCCTGTAGTTTGACTAGATCATTATTTTGCTCAGCATAATGCATTTTTTGTTATAACTTGCGCAAACAATGTTTACAGTAGGGTCAAGTTCGATCAAGGGAGTAGTTAGAGACCATAACTATGCCTTTGATTGTGTAGGAGGTATGGAGTCAAACCCCCCGCGTTGGAATTTTTGTAATAGCGTTTTAGGTAGTTTTGCACTTTGTAACACAAGAAACCCCGTTTAGCAAATGCATTGAACGTAACGTCGTACCCTCGATTCCAAAATCCCGGATACATCCGTGAGCACAATATGCGGAATTTTTATCACCTATACCTGACAGACATGTGAGAATTGCGACATGCTGTACGCAAATTATTGTGAATGCTGCATAATGACAAGTGTACTACCAGTAGTTTAAAGCTCAGGTTGCAAACGTGGTCGCATGGTGCGCGTCTATAGCGACTTGTTTTGCTGTTGTATACGGGTTGTATCATTGGTTGTCGTCAAATGATCCGATGCCAGTGGCACTGAGCGGATTTTACGCTGGGGTGAACAGGACCGTATGGGCGATGGCTCTGTCGTGGATGATATTCGCTTGCGTGACTGGAAACGGAGGTAATATACTCTATTATAAAAATACAAAAATGGAAGAAAAGCATGTTGTTGTTCATTACGTATTACCAGTTGCTAATACGGTCTTGCAAGATTTTTGTTGCTTTCGGTAAGTTGACTTCGCCAATTACATTTTGGTCAAGTCTTATGGTTAGGAATTAGATTTTTTACTATTTCAGCTAACAACAAAGAATTTTGGTTTTGTTTATTTTCCAGATTCGCGAATTGGGCACTTGTTATTGGGAGATACGCAGCTGTTTTGTTTGTGTGACAATTTATAAGGAGTAGGAGATTGCTTTGACTCGCAACGAAACATTATTTTAGACGCTGATACATGAACCATTGTCGTTGATTTTAAAAGCTCGTGCTGCGTTGTATCTTCAGATTTTTTTAAATCGTTAAAGCATTTGCTGAATGCGGCGGCCCAAATGAAATTAGTAGCCTTAACAAAGTTTGAGCGTATCTATTAATATGGTTGTTATATAATGTGTTTTGTATATTTTTAGGCGTTATCGATAAAATTCTATCGTGGCCGGGATTTTTCCCTGTTAGTCGATTGACCTACTGTGCATATTTGCTTCATCCTATGATCATTCAGCTAACTTACTTGGGTCGAGAACGTCCGGTTCATTTTGACGATCATTATACCATGGTTAGTTTTGAAAGTATTATTTGTCTTTAAAATGTGTCTCTGGAACCAGGCAGCGATAAGGACTAAAACTTTAATAAAACGGTCCAGTTTAGCTGAGTTAACGGGATCTGCAAAACGTTTACATGATAGCATGATTGTCTGTAATTTGGAAGATGTTGTAAAAAATGGGAAGTCTAATTGACTCTCTCGGAAACAGACTTTTCCTGACTACACAAACTGAGTCGAATTTGACTCCGCCAGAGTCAACAGTGAATCTAATTTGACTTTGGCGGAGTCAAATTTGACTCAGTTTGTGTAGTCAGGAAAAGCCTGTTTTCGATAGAGTCAATTTGACTCCCCATTTTCTTACAGTGTATGATTAAACCAAACCTGAATGTATTTAAGATCTGTTATCTTTGTCTAAATTGTACAATAGCAGCTCTTCATGATTGAAGTTCACAAACTTTACAAGCAAATGCAATATTGCAAAGGCACACAGTGCAAAATTGCAAAAGGGTAAGTGGACCATGGAACAAAATCTTACAGTGATGGATTCTGGAGCGATGTTTGACCAAAGTGTCCTATTGCTCGGAAACTTATTATAGCAATGAGGCGTTCTTTAGAATCTAAATCTAGTTCAGTCAAATCTATGTGTCGCATAATAAATTCCAATCATAGTGGCACAGATTGGAACAAATTCACGATTTATCCTTTGTTGATAACATTACAAAAGCCTGTCGAATTGAACAGTGATGACACTAAACACCTAACTTCTATTATACGTCTTTGATCACCCACATATAGTCCAGCCACGTATATGAATCCTAGCGGGTCATAGAGTCACACATCATGACACGTTTGCATATCTGCTATATGTAAACATAGGAGCTAAAACTCAGGCGGCGGCAGATAAGGGACATGCTCATCACAAAAACTCTGATCAAGCAAGACACTGCCACACATTATTTTCGTAGCAGAAGAAATTTTTTCCACCTTCTGTGAAAAACTCGTATTTTTTACTATAAGTTTGCAAAATATGGTCGGAAAAGTTTGGCATTTTGCCCGGAAACGGCATTACCATGTGCAATTTTATTGTGTGTTTGTTGATACTGAGGTGTTCCAAGTTTGAGGGGCTTAACTGCAACATTCTGACACCGGAGGCTAAAATGTTACATCCGTCTGCTGAAATTTTTGATTTACCACAATAGTCATTAGTTTGGTGAAACTTGTGATGCTCTTATGTAGCTAATTTTGTCGGTCCTATATTCTATATGAATTAAGATTTGTAGTTCCGGTCGATATCATTTTGTAAACAACTTTACAGCAACTTCAACCGCTTTTGTATTCTTAAGCCGTTCTGAGCTCGTTAGTTGACGGATGAACCGACCTCAAAACTGCAGTGCTCAGACCCTATCTTAAACTCACCAGTTCGTTGCTAAACTGCGATATCCCAAGCCCAATCTCGACTGAAGGAAATTTGCGGAGGTGGCGTCGGGTTCAGTCTGGTGAAATCTGATAAGCAGTGGGTCTTTAAGAAAACCTCCAAAGTACGAAACAGGGAAAAAATTTTAATTTTTCGCCAATTATATTGCGTTTACAGACTTTCGCATGAAGTTGTTGTTTCAGAGTTAAAACGAGATGCAGATTTCTTTTTTAGCTATAAGTTTTATAAGTGTATTTTCACACCAGGATAAATATTTCCAGTGGGAGGCTGGTGCGGATCCATAGAGGAACACCCCGATCATGAAAATTATCATGATAAAATGGTAAAGTCTCTACCTTGTACTGTTTTAGTTTTGTGTCACCTAAATTACGTTGTGCTTCTCTCACGCAAGTCTTTTTCACTATATAATTCCAGGCAGCCATAAAATATTTTTTACGAAAAAAGGTTATATTTCCTACCTTACAAGTTTTTACATTTGTGATACAAAGTTGCATTTGGCACCTTTTCCACTATACTGCGCCCTCCGTCAGAAATTTCCGGATGCGCTACTAGTAAAGGGCCTCAACCGGGGGGGGGCGACTCGCCGAGTATGGGTAGTTAGCCGTGCGTCGGGATGGGCCCCACACTCCTTCACTGCCAAAGCGTCAGCTCTTATGTTCTGTATAGCTACCCCTTGGCTTCTTCCTTGTGTTTGCCTCTCCAATCATAATAAACTTCCATAATATCTGGGGCACTCCAGGTAAAAATTAAAGGTGTAGTGTCATGGACACTGAAGCTTTTTTGCTTCAGTATCATAGACACTGAACATTTTGGCTTCAGTATTCGAGACACTGAAGCCAAAACGCTTCAGTTTAAGAAAAGAATGACTAAAGGGGTTGTGTGGAGTATCATCTACCATTTTCAGATCTGAAAGGCAAGATTCTAGAAAAATATGACTTAATTTCCACGGGTAGCATCAATTAAAGTATTCTGCCTACGGTAAATATTACAGTTTTTCACCTCGCTTTGAAGCGGTCAAACCTCAATTGATCCAAAACCTGCAAGGTATAAATCTTGCTAATTTATCGTACTAAATTTTCGATAGATGGGGAGGTGACCTCTACCATTTCCCCCGGTATCATCCGCCCAAGTTGCAGGTATAACACGTTTACGTTATGTTTCTAAGAATATATTGCCGAGCATTTTTGCTTTAGTAGCCAATAGCTTAAGTGTGCCGGACACTGAAGCGTTTTTGGCTTCAGTATCCCGGACACAGAAGCTTTTTTGGCTTCAGTATCCCGGACACAGAAGCTGTTTTGGCTTCAGTATCCCGGACACTGAAGCTTTTTTGGCTTGAGTATGCTGGACACTGAAGGATTTTTGGCTTCAGTATCACGAACACCGAAGCTTTTTTGGCTTCAATGTCCCGAATGCTAAAACGTTTTGGTTTCATTGTCTGCGATAATGAAGCCAAAAATCTTCAGTGTCCGGGATACTGAAGTTTTTGGCTTCCGTGCGCTGGACATTGAAGCTTCTATGGCTTCCGTGTCCATCACACTACCCCTTCAAAAGTTACCTGGTGTACACATGATGTTGTGGAAGTTGCATTATCCACCGCTTCACGTCTACGTTTTCCACGGCCATCTCGTTGTGTCCCGTGAGCAAAACTATGTCAAAACGATATTCTAGCATCAATATGAAACGCTTTGTTTAAAACGCAAAAAATGTTTTTTGTAGGTATTTTTAAGTGAAATTCTTATGTTTACTGTTTCAGGTCTATTTTTTTCTTGGCCATCTCGTTATTGCGTACGCAGCTGCATTCGTATTCAGCATCGCGTTTGAAGCATCAGCAATGAACTTAGAAAAACTTTTCCTGAACAAATTATTCAACACTATTCAGGATTCTCGTGCAAGATCCATGGCGCAAGTGTCTCCCGTAATTCCAGATTATAATCGACGTCAGGGTCATCATCAATACATCTCAGGGTCATCGAGTCAAAATTCTGTCCCTGCTGCTAATCCGGCTAATACCTCGAGCGCTGAGAGAGGGTCGCAAACTCCTCCGCGACTTAGGAAACTATTTGATCGAGCACCAAACCTGAATCAAGACCTTGAAACAGGAATTGACAAAAGTTTTCGGGACTCGTATGTTGATACGCCAAGGTCTGAATAGAAGACGTGTACATCATTAACCTTTTTCCGCATAGAGTATAAGCACAGTCAATGTTACTTTGAAGGGCATAACAGAACAAACAATGAACAAATTCCTAAGCCTAAGCCTCAGAGTATTAAGGGTAAGCCTATTATTAAGGTTAAGCCTAAGACAGCCAAAAAATTAGTCTAAGGCTTTAGCTAACTCTGTTAAATTAGGCTCGCGAAAATATACTTCGCATGTCAAAATAATATGGGCCGAGATATGCTATGAGCAGCATTGATGAAATTAAAAAATTAAAGCCGCTTTAAAGGAAAAGTGTCATGAGCATCTTGTAATCGTTATACAACAAGAAACAAATTTTAATAAATTTGACAACATGAATTTGTGTTTGCTGTATTCGTGAAAGCCAGTGCAAATGCTTCGATGTCCTAATCAATTGAAAACAATAAACATGATAATGAAATTTTTTGTCCACCAGTGGGCCAGCTTTAGACGACTTTTGAGTAGCCAGCAATTTAACATCAATGGCAGCTACTGAGATTTTATAGCCCATATAAAGATAAAGGTCAAAACGTTTTTCTGTGGGACTACAATACTAGATTAATGTTAAGCTTTAGTCTTAGACTATTTTTTGCCAAGGTTTAGGCTAAGGCTTAGGTATAAACGCATTCTTACGCTTAGGTTTACGCTTAGGTTTACGCTTAGGCTTACGCTTAGGCTTAGGATCGTGCTACTGTTACGGCACTGTTCCTCGTTTTTTAGACAGGCAAAGCAATTTCAGCTTTAGACTCAACAAATACTCGGCTTTTATTGAAAATGTGCCCTTAAGTTATTAAAGTTTCTGGGCACTGTAGTGACCAGAATAATAGTGGGGCTATATTCATTTGGCCTCCAGAACCCCTGTTATTCGGTTACGGACTGTTTTTTAACCCACGCTTCGCCACCCTTTTACTGGTATATACGGTACTGCAATTATCTGTTAAATTAGACGTATATTTGTCTTGTATTACAAGCTTAAGCGATAATGCAAGGTTTTACTTAGGACTGTGCTTTCAAAACTTAAGTATGCTTTAATGTTTAGAACTCAACTTTGTTTAGGCCTAGAGTTATTTATGCACTGTAATTAGGGACAATTGATATTTATGGGCTCTAATTAGGGTTTGGGGACATTATCCGCTTACGGAATCTTATTAGGGATACGTACTCTCTATTGATTAGGACTCAAAATAGGGACCCCCGTTTATTTAGGTCACTACAATATTGAAAATATCGATTATATATTTATGCACATGTAATTCATTAAAAAAATTCTAACATTTTATGTGACTGTGGACTGGAACAGATTTTTTATGTATTTTAAATTTCAACTTTTATTTCGGCATCGACAGTTGTTGGATTATAAAAAATTTCACTGAATTTTTTCGTAGTCGGCTGTTCGTTTCAGCATAAATTTTGTTTATTTTTAGAAACATTAAAGGCATACATGAGCTGTTATTACTTGGAATGTACGTAACATTTCAGTTTGACGTTTAAATGAAGCGCTCCGGATAAAAAATCTATAGAAGTTGTTTGCCGATTGAAACCATCTGAAACGTGCAGTTCGAGTATAGCTGAATTTACCATTTTTATATTTTTCAAAAAATTTCTGCTTTTTGAAATTTTCATATTTTGACACAACCTAGGATTAGGATTAAGCTTGTAGAGAGAGCCGTTTAGCAGTGCCAATAGTTCCTGATTGACATATATTTTAAAACAGGCTAATTGCATCTTTTGCTTTAGTAACAACAAATATATTAAGAAACGTACAAAGATTTCCGCGGGACTAGAAAAGAGTAAGCTTAAGCATTAGACTAATTTTTTTGCTTGGCTTAGGCTCATGCTTAGGCTTAGGTTTAGGAATATGTTCATTTTTACGTTTAGGCTTAGGCTTAGGCTTAGGAATACGCTTATAATACTGTTCCGCCACTGTTCTTTACATTGGCCGTTCCTTCTGTCCTGCTTGATAAGCAAATTCAAGTCATCTTTGCTACCGTGTTGCGCTCGGACCAAAGCGCATCTTGTGTATTCAGGTGTACCTCAACGGCAGAGAAATATCTTAGCGTTTTGCTACGCAGCATAATTTGAAAATTGCTTGGTTGTAAAATTTGAAACTTAAAAGCAATACTGAATACACACGTAAATATTAAAAAATTGCAAACTTTACGTTACAGATGAATATAGTCTTTAATTCGCGGTTGTGAATGCATGCTTGCTTTATTACACAGACGCAAGGCGTATTTTATTTCAGTCTTTGCGAACTTTGGCCCATGTTTACTTCTAGGCCCGCTCCATTTTCTGGTGGAACTGTGAAAAAGTCGGCTTAGATTTTAAACTATTTTTTGTTTAGGATTATGCTCAAGTTTACGTTCCTTTTTCAATGCTTAGGATTAGGAATATGTGCAATCTTCAGTTCCGTGATAAAGATAACATTGGCCACAACTTTTATAAATTTTACCGCAGCCTTATACTCGTCAAAACAGGTATTAACGTATATAGTTGCTGTCAACAGGGATACATTTTTGTGATACAGTACAGTTAAATTAGTTACAATGCAAGAAATGTTTTTCTGCAGTTTGCATTAAACTGCAGTGTTCAGTACACGCAGGGATTTATTATTGCATTTAAGTATTAATATTTCAATTGTATTTATTGTTATTAAAAACAACTCTTATCGTGCAAGAAACAGCTTTGAAAAACACAAAACTTACAAAGAGAAGTACAACTAAAGTTTTTCAATCATAGGAGCAGTCGTTTTTAACTTTTTTGTATGTTAAAACTAAAAGTCTAGTATCAAGGTAAAGGGTGATTCCAGTAAAACTTCAAATTCCAATGAGTTGATTAATCAACACAGGTAGCGAGTTAGTTATTTCTGTATTAGCAAGCATTCAGTCTGGGTAAAGTCGATTTTCACTCTGAGTTGAGTTGATTCCATCTGGAATTAACATGTTAAATGTTGTGATTTAATTTACGCCTATTGACGTGTGCACTACCAATAATAGTTCGGTTTGATAAGTGTCACATTCATCGTTAAAGAACTATATACAGTTTGTAGGTAAGTATATTTGCCTTGGCTAACATTTAGCCGTAAATTAAAATAATTTTCCTAATTGTGAGAAAACCATCACATTCGGCCTTTGTTTGGGTATAATATGTTCTTACAACAAAACCGCAATCAGTACACCAAATTATACTTTTCAAGCAAATATGGCTTTCAGCATTAAAAATATACCTTACCCAGATGTAAATGCTTTTAAAAATCAATTTTACAGGTTTTTGTGATATTTCGGATTTCAGGCCAGGTAAAGATCAAGAGTGGAACGTTGTTTTGTGCGTATGGAATCGAATAAGCCTAAGCATTAGACAATTTTTTGCTTAGGCATAGGCTTAGGGTTAGACTCAGGTATAAGCTCATTACGCTTAGGTATAAGCTCATTCTTAATACGCTTAGGCGTAGGCTTACTGCTTTAGGCTTTGGCTTAGCAATATGCTTATACCACTGTTACGGCAATGTTCTATACGTTGGCTGATATTTCTATGCGAAATATTAAAAGACCCAAAATTCCTGTCACCCTCTGAAATATAGTTAGCTCCCTAGCAAGATGAGCTCGCTACGGCCCTGCACGCGCCGACATTGTAAATGACTGATATTTCAAGCCCTAAAATGAAATATATAATTGCCAAATGGTTATAATCGGTTATATAACAAAAAACTGCCTTTCCAGACAAAATGTAATTTTGATCAAATCGACCACGGTCTCTAACCCGGTGATGTCAGTTTACCCCCGGTTGATTTTTGTTCACACGAGCATAATCACTATGATAATTTAAAAAAACCGTGTCTAAAACATGTCAAGTTATATTATCTTTGTTGTTGGAATAAAATTAGAAAGCACAAAAGTTATATAAAGTAGCGGGATCGAGAAATTTTTAAACAGAACCTTGCAAAATTACGCAAAAAAAGCGCACGAACGAAGCGGTCGATAAGCCAAACTTGATTTTAGTATTAGTGAATCATAATAGAAAATTTCGCTTTTGACTCTTGTTGCAAGACCATGGCCTCGATGCCCGTTTTAGATTCGCCAGAGGTTGTATTCGGCGCCATAAAATGCCGATTAAAAGACTAAACGTCGCGTTTTCATTTATCGCGTTTTAAATCTACAAAATTGAAAAAACAACAAAAGTTCACAGTTTGCACAGCGCAAAAAATCGCTGTTCGCTTGTTTTTGCTGCGCCTGTTTTTTTTGTCGGCAACATTGTTTTTAACAGTTCAAGGTTGCAATGTTTACGTTTGACTGAGAACGCAGGAATTTTTTACGGATCACCAAAACTTTTTTCTCGTGTTTAAACGATACGAACCGAGTTTGTATTAGTGGTTTTCTAGAAAACGGTAATTACTACTATGACGTTTTTATGAGACACAATATACCAATTAACTATGGTAAGAGTGCATTATGAATCGAGTCTAATCCGTCAAGAGTCAAAGCATTGATTCAGTGTTGAAGAATTTGTTAGCAAAGCGAGCGAAAAACCAAATGTAATTTTTGTACTCTAAATTTCTTTGCAATATTCTCAAAAGCGTTTTTTTTTTGTTTTTGAGACGGCCTGCAGGCCGGCTCTATTAAAAGCAGTTGATGTTTCTGGGTATAAATTTTACCAAATTTGTAAAATGGGAAACTACTTATTCCGACTTATTTGATGAAATTTCGGTATTCTAGGGTAAATGAAACTTATAAAAATTATGCTTTCAACAATATGAAAAAGAACTGAATTTTTCCGAGGGATCGTTCACAAGTGACCCCCTTAAATTTGCCCTATTTGCCCCCCTAATTTCTAAAAACCTATTTTTGATCCTAACGTGCAAAACTTCCTTATTTGCATATATACTATATACGCAACACAACACGTGTTACGTGTTAATTTGTATACTGTGATTCGGTGTACACGGATTATAGAACAACATATTAATAGATCAACACCATTTTCGCACTGTGTCGCCGAGTGGATAAGGCGCTGGCCTTTCAAGTCGAACATCGTGGGGTATCAGCTTTGCAGTGGCGATTGTCATGTGTTTACTTACTTTGGTTTTTGATTTTTTATGCGGAATGCATTCACGTTGGGCTTAATTCAGGCCCGTGGCCAGTTTAACATTCCGTTTTCGTAGAGGGAGTAAAAAAATTTGGAAGGCCCCTTGAGGACTTCGCATGACATTATATATACAACCGGTGTTTAAATTTTTTGTACGGATAAGGTTTCCAAATCTCTCTGACTGCGGGCTCCAGAGAACATTTTATACAAATCATGCATTTTAACTGGCAAAAGGAACGTAAATTAAAATTTTGCAATCGTCGCCTCAGAAGAGTAATAGACCTACAAAAGAGTCGCAAAAACCAATTAAAAACGCTTAATTATATAAGCGCCATATTGATTATTAATGCTGCAAGACCAAAAGTCATGGTTCCAATAAAAAATTCTCGGTTACAGGAGCCGTGTTCTGGAATATAATTAAACGACAACTTCCCGAATCAGAGGGTGTGGGGTAATAAGAGGGGGTTTCCATTTTGAGTCCCAATCAATAGTAGCCCGTATCCCTAATAAGAGTACGTAAGCGGATAGAGTTCCTAGTTTTTTCTAATTGTAGTGCATAAATGACTCCAGGACCAAATAAAATTGAGTTGTAATCTTTCAGGCTGAAATTTTGAAAGTACATTCCTAAGTGTAACCTTTCATGATTGCTCAAGCTATTAACGCAAGACAAATAAACGTTTCATTCAACGGATAGTTGCAGTACCGGATATATATGACAGTAACGAAGGGTGGTGGAGCGTCGGTTAAAAATAAATAACAGTCTGTAACCGAATAACAAGGGGTGTACCCTCTGGAGAAGCCTAATAAATATCAGTCCCCCTCTTATTCGGGACACTACAGTAGGTAATTGTTGATGCTAAATTCAATACATTTTAAATAAAAGAATGGAATAGATTAAAGAATTGTCGAAGTGATATGTGTTTACCCCGTCTCCATTGCCACTTTTAGAGGCTGCTTGTTAAATTTGTCGTTATAATATCGACACCAACCCTTGTTTATATCACTGCAAGAGAACCTTCGTTAGCATGCCATAGGATGCAACCGGAGGTGAAAAATACCGGAGCCAGAGGCTGAGGTGAGGCGACAAAAATTCTTCCGGTGGCGGAGCTGGAGCCGGAGGCCGATATTCTGCCAGAGCCGAAGCCGGAGGCAGATCTCTGGTTTTACCCTGGCATGCATATATTTCTCTTGCCATTCTACAAAAATTCAACCTTCATAATCGGCAGTTGCCACAGGCCACTGTTTTGAAAACCTATTACTAAACTGGCGATAGGTGCTACACGCATTTGAGAATACAGACCTTGATCGAAGCGTCAAAAAACGGACTAAATAAAACTTTGCAATTCTACAAAAACCTCGAAATATCCAGTTGTTTTTGAAACTTCTATACCTACTACGATGCACTAAAGAGCTTTTCACAGTTGATAGATGAATGGTTGCGACAAATATATGTTACAGTGAGCAATTTTAGCAACTATTGAGTATATATTATATATTTATATTATATATATGAATATTTACATATACATATTTATATTTATATATATAATATATGTATATATTTGCAAACTTCTTCCACTTTTTTGTGTTTTTTAAGTAGTTCAGTGTTTAAAGTTATGTCAAATATTGGTTGATAATTGTAAAATATGGCGTAAAACCGCGGCGTACCCGAAATGAGACAGATCGGGCATTGTAAACTTTCGAGGATTTTTTTTTTTTTCTCTGGTGTGCTTGTTGTTTGCGGGTTGTAACTTTTAAACAACAAGCAGCCCCTGAAAGGCTCACGGAGATGGGGTACGCATGACCTCGAAAATATAATACGACACCGATTGCATTTATGTCTGAAGCTGAAACATGATTAAAAAGGGCCAACATGGTTTAAACTTTAAAGGAAACACTTGTAGCAAATTGAAATTTACCATCAGGGGGCGTATTAATGAGCTGGTTGACAAAGTTACTGCAAACTAATTTTTTGACTTTACCAATACTTATGAGATGTCAGCAACGTTGTTACGTAGCCTCGTTCCCCATTCAATAGAAAGTAAACGTTTTGTTACGTTCAATAAGTCCCTCAAAAGCTACGTAGAAGCGGTATCGTACGTGAATTACGCACGTACGATGCATCGTACGTTAATTACGCTCGTACAATGCCGTATGATGACGGACGGTGACACACCTACTGTTGCATGCTGACGGACGGCGCCGGACGACAAGTATCGCGCAACCCTAAGTCTTTGATGAAATCCAAAAGTTTTATGTGGGAAGGAGCTAAGCATATGAATTTTGGGCTATTTTTTAATTTCGAGGGAAAACAATCATAACTCGATTGTTAATGAAAAAATTAGTAACGTTTTCCTAATCTGTATTGAACATAGTGTCAAATAAAACCTTACATCTGGAAATATGCTAATTGCTTCTCCGCCAAGAGAGATCTGTCTATGAATTCGGTGCTGAAAAATTAATTGAAAATATCTAAAAGTCCCCAGCAGGAATAGTACTTCACTCAATTACTGTTCACAGCGTCTCTAACGGAACAACCTGGCCACCGATTGCGCCACACCGCCGATTGACCTTGATAGTTTACGTGTTAACAATTTACTGTATTCGGCAAAAAAGTGCAAATGCTGAACGAAAATGTATAACGATAATTAATACAAATAATGGATATGTAAATGAAGCCTCCAGTGTAACATGTATGGGTCATAAATAGGAATGGCGATTTTAGGGGGGATCCACGCACTAATAACGAGGGGACAACTTTTTCTAAAACTAACCTCTAAACTCTAAATTCTTCCGTTTAAATTTGGCAACGGATTTGCATTCAAGATAGCTAATCCAAAGAACCACAAACCTGCTAGCTGTTGAAATATCGAAGGAAAATGAATTGTAAAATATATACCCTGAAAATTTCTCATTTTAAAAGAGACGGCCGTCAGGCCGTCTGAAAAATAGCGGATGCATTGAAATTTTTAAGTATTTCAATGAATTTTGTAATTTTTATTTCAATTCAAATAATTTTGCAGCGTCCTGTAATAAAAACTTGCCAGATATTATTACAAATTTTTAAGGTAGAAATAACATAATTTCCGTTATTTCTATAACGGAACTGGAAACGGAAACTGATATAAGGTTACACCATACATGCGTAGCTGCTATTTTTAGGTATTCATTCCATGTGTAAAGAGTAGCTCAACTATGCGATATAAAACACGTGTTATACCGGTGATTTTAATTGTATTACTATACAACACTGGCATACTGACTGACGCATTTATTCTGTTACCTTCTAAATGGAATGACAAATCTCATTATGGCGATAATTTCGATCCGACAGGACAAAGTTTATCAAATACAGGTAAAACACCCGAGTCTGTCATTTGCTCTGAGTCCCGTTAATTGTTATTCGTAATGCAAATTTTTTCAGTTTACTGTCTATTACCCTTTCTACAGAAACAATAATAATTCGCATATTACATATATGCGGTCATGGGCGTTATTAGGAATTTTATGGAAGGCCTCACCAAATGCGTAGACTTTTATAATTGTTACCTAAAATCAACTGATATTTTCTAACATAAATTTTTCCTAACCATTAGGAGGAAAAATAAACCCATTGGGTCTCTCTCTGACTTAATGTTGGTATGCATTAGAAAACTCAATGCGCGAACCAATTACACGTATACGCAGTGCAAAATCTGTACAAGACGTGAGCATTTTCCAGAGGCTTGGCAGTCAAACTCTTACAGTGAAGCGATTTTTGGTAGGCGCCGAATTCCCAATTCAAATCAGACCTTGATGTTTACGCGAAATTCAAAATATTCATGCGGAAAAGGGTGTATCGAATGCGGTTTTGCTTCCAATTTGCATGAGTCTTTGTGTCAATTTTTATTCTGATTCTTCAGTATCTTCAACAAAATGGTTGCGTTTTAAAGTGTTCGGTTTGTTTTAGGAGTTGTGTCATTCGAAGGCGCAGAGCAAGACGTGACGTACGATATAACGTATGACGATACATGTAAGCACTAACTTCAAATTGTTTTATTTGTAAGCCTACATAATCATGCTGGTAGCAGTTGATTTGCTTATATTTTGGCTACGGTAGAAGCCAAAATTGTTATAACCATTGGTGTTACCGCGATTTCTCGGTGATGAAGAACTTACCTTATCCACTTGGCAGCGAAATTGCTAAAGTTACCTTAATTGCAACAATTACAAAATAGAAAACTGCTTTTTTGCAAGGTATCCGTAGATTGTAATAATTAATTAGGCAATAGTCATCGATGCCTCAATATATAATAACAAAATGGACTGTGTCTTTGCCTGAAATTTGAAATTTAGCTACTGTAACATAAGTATTCTACTTTCTAATAGTTATTTTTGCATAGTAGCTGTTGATTGGTATTGCATTACTTAAAGTATGCATCAACCGCTGCTTACTTTCAACTGATAATATAAGTATGGCTGGTGTTGGTCTAAAATTTAAATAAAAACTGTTTGGTGGTGGTTGAAGGTCGCTAATTCTACAGTAGTTGGACTGTTTGAGTATATATTTATATTTTTTCAATAGATGTGTACCACATTTTAGGAAACAATCTCATTTGTAGTCTAGAATATATACAATTGTATTAAAAAATAGTGTTAATATTTTACTTCAGGTTGTTTACAATCTGCTCCGCTAGTCAGCTACACTATTACAAATCATATTTACCTTGGGCGACTTCTTGACGTTTTACGAGTATCTACGGCGTCCGATTGTGCAAAACAATGCCTGGAACGTGACGGATGTAGGTCGGTTAACTTTTATATGTAAGTTTATGATAAAAAACAAACTTTTGACACGTTTAAATTTTACAATTTCATTCACGCAATTAATAGTGCAGAGAAAGCGAATGCTAAATTAAGCAAAACTTGAACAAAAAAATTATGGGCATCAAAATGCGGACATATATTGCGGTAAAAAGCCCAGAAAAACCTTCGCATTAGAGCTAATTGACCACGTACTAATCTTCAGCAAGTTTCTGTAAATTGAAATACTGGACCACTAAAAGTCGTTGCAATATCAGCAATGCTAATTTGTTTATTAGAAGGCACTGATTTGTACTTATATCTACACTTTTTTTAATCAGAATGTACAAATGCAAAAATTCTGCTGAAACTCTGCCCAAATTACGTATGTTTCACGTTCAAGTTTTAATTATAAAGATTAGTACAATGATGATTGTATCAGCTGCATAATTTTAGGCTTAATAACGACGGTCCAGCACAAACTGGCGATTCTGTATCTGATAAAGATCGTGTATCTGGTCAGTGTGAACTGAATGCTGACACGCAATATGAACAGCCGGGGGCTATGATTCGACTGCAAGGCGGAATATATATGGAAGACATTCGTTGCGATGATGACATGGTTCAATTTGGTATGCGTTTCAACCAATTTTTGTGAGGATGCATAAAACTACTGTATTTGGTTGCACTTTGTAAAATTAATTTGTTAAAACTAAAAATATTTGCCCCAAAACAAATCCACCAACAGCACTAACCGTATTAGAACCAATACCAATCAAAAAAACTTAGTTAGGCTTTATCGACTCTTTTAGACAAAACAGGTTTCAAAAGTCCTATAAGCCTTATGCAAACGAAATATTTCTTGTTATTGTAATCAACCAAAAAATAGCCAAAACCCCCCAATTTCCAGTGTTTCGCTGTTAGCAGTCAACATGCAAATTTCCCGTTGAAAAATTTTGCGACATCTACACCAAAATTTTGAAATTTTTTGTCTGTGCTGTATACAACAGGGTAAAACAGGAAGTCTGTCTTCGGCTTTGGTATTAAATCTACCAATTATTTTTCTTATTTTTGCAATCTCTTTTAAAATACTCATATCTGCCGTTACCACAAACTTCATAAAAATATTTTTAAACAAATTTCATAATAAGGCCCTCGCGCAAGCCACCCAATGCGGCCAATAACTACCTTTCTAATTACAAAGCTAGTCTAAATGGCCGTACTGGATTCCGCGAATACCTCAAGGAAATTTATATATCCCATCGACTGACCGACCCAGAACAAGCAGGATCTATATAGTACGCTCAAGTATTTTTCTCGAGTCTACTGCATAGATAATTTGTACAAAACATAAGTTTGAATTAATATTTCTAAAATCAGTTTTAGTTTCTTTAACTGTACAAAATTTGAATCTTATAAAAACGGAAAATTCCAAAACTTGATTCTTTGGGTGCCACTGACATCAAGAACTTTAAGCATGGGTAAGGTTAGTAAAAAATCTAACTAGCCCGCTTAAATCTGAAAACAGTTTACGTAGTAGATGCTCCATATATGCTGTATATGGTACTCAGTGGTTTATCATACGATGGCTTTCGTTCTAGGCCGTATGACGGGCTGGAAGCCAAGAGCGCAAAGAATGCAATTTTCTTCATTAAATTTGGCTAATGTAAAGAACAGGGAAGGAACATTATTATAAGCATATTTATTACTAAAGCCTAAGCGTAAGAATGCGTTAATTCCTAAGCCTAAGCCTAAGCTTAAACCTAAGCCAAGCAAAAAATTACTCTAATGCTTAAGCTTACACATTTCTAGTCCTACAGAAAAACTTTCCACCCCTGGTCTTTACATGGGCCTTAAATTTTAATCGGAACAAATTCTGGATTCTGGTGGAGTTTTTCATGAAACGTTGGAATTTTTTTATTGGATCTGGTTCATTCAGGTGTTAGTTTGTAACAGATTATTTTGGTTACAGGACCGCAACCCTGATATTCCAACTTTGATAACTATATTAACACTGCTGATCGCGATCGGCAACAACACTCAGAAGCTGGTGAGCATTTCAGTCGACACCAGTTTTCAAACCATGACGTTACATCGCCCAGTAACCGTCCAACAAACAGGAAATCTGGCCAATGATACACAACGATATCCACAACCTTAAGGACGTCCACACTGTCAGTTTCGTTTTTTCAACACGATGACTGTGTAATATACGCCATATGACGCGAAACAAATTGTGTTTCAAATGAATCGACGCAAGTGCACAAATAGCACCCAGAATTTTTATATGTTGCGAAAATTACTTAGGTAATAATGTATTTTTTCAATATTTAGTGTTAAAATCCAACAATATTTTATTCAAGAACATAAAGACAAGTATATCAAAGAATGAATCTGCCGAGAACGTCGTTCATGTACCACTCAGCTCTAAAATGTGGGATTCGGGGTTTTGTACCCGCGGAAATCATACTTAGACGACTTTTAGGTTTTGTATACATCCATAATGCAAAGAGACTTTTTCATTAATGGTACCTACAATTTCATTTGAACATTAAACGCCGAAATTTCTGGCTTCAAATAAGGCGTTTTAAAACAATAACTGGTTATTCACTCTGCCGTCCAGAACCCATTATTGCACTAAATGTTTCGAAAATTTTGACAGCGAGCGCGTATATGTACCAGCTCTGCTTCTTACCGACAAATGCATACGCTCTCATAGCGACCGAACTACAGATATATATGTGCTTTACTGATAATTTGTTTTTTGTTTTATCATTAAAGCTGGAAACATACGTATAACTAGTATTAATTTAATTCACAATTTGCTATTTATATCAATAACTACGATTACATGCCAAACATAAACCCATGGCCAATGTTATTTTTGGCATAAGCTTCAGCATTAGGATACATAATTCTTGACACAACCCTTGACTAAAGTTTGTGGACTAATACTATAAAGCTTTGCCCTTTCCGGCACGAAATTTGAATTTTCATCTCAAATAAGATTCCACAGTATTTTTGTAGAAAAAGACTAAAGTGAGCAAAGCATCAATAAAATCCTGCTTGCTGAGCTTAATTCAACAATTTCCAATGACTGAAAAAATGTCTTTAACTTTGTACAAGTACTGCAATTATTCGGCTTTTCTGTATATACTTCACGTTTAACATCGGGTAAGAAACTTCATCGAACAACGTAGTTGCGCTAAATCTGTTAAAAATATTTATGTTTCAAAAAAACAATATGCATTTGTCCTCGGAAACATTTAGTTATGAATTTTCAGAATCGTTGCTGTCCAAGTCATAGAAATTCTCAAGCGTTAACTCTTCATCACTCTCGTCAGTTATATCTTCACTTAAAAAAGTATGATAAGCGAGAACCATATTCCTAATATTAACATGTTCGCCAATATATGTAAGAAATCTTGCACAAAATATGGAAACTTAAAATCAAAAGTAGGAATGCATTAGTCAAGTAGACAATCTCAAATACGCTATATACTGTTGCCCAATTACCACATTGTTACCTTTCTAGAAGTTATACCAATTATTTTTAGGCTCAGTAATTCAACAACAAACTACCTCGTTGCGAAATATACGTTTACTAAAGAACAAGTTCAAGTAGTAGCCCATCAACATAGGCTTTAATAGAAAACAGTTTACCGCATTGCTTCTAAATATTTTTATATACCATATCCGTAAGCATGTGAGACATGTTTGTCCGATAAGTGCACATGCAATATAGTACAGTGCACTGTATGTATGCTAGCTGGCAGCATACGGTCGACACGCATAGTCGACGAATAATTGCTGTTGGAGAGGCGGACTACGTGGCGCTGTGGTAACAGCGTCTGCCGGGCACGCAGAAGGTCGCTAGTTCGAAACCACCCGTAACCAGCTTTTTTAGCTGTTTAGTAGAAAGTCTGAAGTCCCAGTTCCGACCCAGACTGAAATGGGGCTACGCCGTGAGCGCAATGGCAAATTGCCGCGCTACGAACATGGTATCCAGTCGAAAATAGGGTGGACGGTCAAGCGGCGACCTCATTGAAAATAAGGGCATGTAAGCATGTGAGACATGCTTGCCCATTATGTGCACATTCAATATAGTGCAGCGCACTGTATGTATGCTAGCTGGCAGCATACGGTCGACACATATAGTCAACGAAACATGCAGTTCGAGAAGCGGGCTACGTGGCTCAGTACAGCGTCTGCGTGACACGTTGAAGGTCGCTGATTCGAAACCGCCTGTAACCCCCTTTTCCAGCTCCTTTAGTAAAAAGGTCTGAAGTCCCGGTTCCTACCTATAGTGACAATATCTATAGATGGGACTAAGATTTCCGGATACCCGGAAGTAAGAAATATCCGGTTATGGATTCGAAAAGATTGCGTAAAAAATTTTTTGGAATAATTTGCATTATTTCACCTCTAAAGTAGCTGGAACTGACGAAAAGTGATTCCGTATTTAAACCTAAGTCATAATATTGAACTAAATTTTCGACGACTTTTGTTTAATTCAGTATCATTGAAAACGTATTTTTACATCTGTGGATCCCTTCGTAAGCTCGGTCCTTACAGTTTCATACGTTTGATGGAAAAAGAACATCTTTAATCGTTTTAATCTTTGCTTGCTTGGAATAAACTCATTCTTACGCTTAGGCTTATTAATATGCTTATAACTGTTCCGCCCCTGTTCTTTACATGGCCCGTGCACGTACCATCGGAATTCCAATTCCGGTTAAAATTCCGGCAAAATTTCACTTCTGATTCCGATTCCGGCTACCTGCTGTTACGATGCCGGAATTCTGATTTTTCGCTTATGAGTTTTTAGATGATTGAACTTAGATTTTGCTTGTTCCGTTTTGTTTCATTCATTTGCAAATATTCTGTTGGTTTTTTCTTAGTAAATATTCTGAGTTGTTACGTGTATTACGTCAGCTACAGGCAAACTGCACCAAAAGTTAAGTCATACACATTTAACTTTTTAATAGAATTATATACTAAAACTTGATTCCGATTCCGGTTCCGACAGAATAATTTTATTCCGATTCCGCTTCCGACAAAATCTAGTTCCGTGATTCCGATTCCGGCAGAATAATTTGATTCCGATTCCGCTTCCGACAAAATCTATTTCCGGTCGGAACCCTGATGTTTGGCCCATGCATAACAGGGGTGGACCTTCTTTTTGCTAGAGTGTAAATATTGCAAGCGTAAGTTTTGGGCTATTGTTGTGCTTAGGCATTGAAATACGCTTTTCTTTACGGTTATAGAAATGTGCTTATATATGTGGAAACAATTTTAATTTGTGGTGCAGGATTATCTATTTGAAGCATAAGCAAATTGAAAACTACGTAACATCAGCAAAGAATACACTTTCTATGTTTCGCATTACCGCATACCCGAAATATTGCTTCTGGTAAAATGGCTTTTCAGATACAGGGATCGAACCGGCTCGGGCCCAGATTTTGTGTCCCGCAGACCTAAGCGGGTGGACCGCCAGCCGACATGAATCGCAACACTTCACTATGCCAGAGCCTAAGCCTTAATAGTGTTTAACTGTTATTGGCCGTAATAGCTTGTACACGTCGTTAACATGAACACATTTTTCAAATTAATCTCTGCTATTCGTGAGATAAATAGGTTGGCCAAACTTCTGCAATTGGCTTCAAGACTGATTTCAGAGTATGGTGACATCAAAAAAATCATTACACGTCTCTTCAGTTTACATCAAGAACCGCAGTAAAATGTGTAAACCAGTCTCATTGGAAAACAGCTGCGGATCCTCTGACTGGGGGCGAAAGCAAATGTTACGAAACGCAGTATATAGTTGCAAGGTAGAAGCTTATAATTTTACAGCATAAAATTTTGAGGTGGGGAAAATTGTAAGGTAGACTTTGTAATTTTATCACAAAATAATTTCCAAGCGCAAAATTAAGACCCTTTAACTTATTTTACAAAACGTTTTCTGAGGGAAAAAATTGCAAGGTAGGGGGACCTTACCATTACCACAAAATAATTACTGATTGGGGGCGTAAGCCTCCCAGCCCCCCTGAATCCGCTAGTGGCGACCATTCGGAATTGTAATTGTTAAATATCCCTTTTTATGTCTGAGATCTCGCCCAGATCCACCACACACTACACACACAGCGAACGCACGCAAAACATGGACATTGGTCTAAAATTATTTCTCTGCTATTCGGTCGGACGTTTTGCATGGGAACGTTTATCATTTTGTTTATATTTTCTCGTATGGCAAGTACTTTATTTGCAACAATACCGTTTTTTTTGATGTTTTGTTTTCTGCTCAAAAAGCGCAATCTATCTCCTAAACCGTCCATTTTACAAGAAATTTACAAGAGAAAACATAGCGCATTTATTAATATCTAAAAAGTTTTTTTACTCAAATTAACAAAATTCCGAACAAAATAAAACAACAAAACTATGTATTCTACCGCACTATAACTGCGGAATGCAATATAAATACAGTACAAATCTTGACCCTTGTCGCTTTGAGAGGCTTACCGTGTCGCACGGGACTTCAATAGAGACAGCTTAACGTTTTAGACTAATATTTTCTTAGGCGTATGCCGCGGGCCCGTGTGGGCAGCAGTCCCCTTGACAACTCAATGAAAGAAAATTTTAAAGACGTACCCTAATGTTCTTACAAATCCTTATACGCCCCTATTAATATGGCTATAGTAACCACTTAATAAATAAAATCCACATTTATAGAAATCTAATACAGTATTATAACAGTGATCATAAATTTTGCAGAATTGCACTCGCTGAGCCCAATTTACAAATGATAGATACATAACCAAATCTATATCATATTCGGTAGGTACTTTTTTTACAAACCCGTTTAACACAGATTAATAGCAATGTTCATATAGTCGTCACTGGCCAATTAATTTAGGCTTAAATAAAGTTTATACTTGTTGTAAACCAAAGTCTAAAAACATAAGTTGAACATAAAAAAAAATAAAGCGTGTGCGCTTTAAGCGAGTTTTTAAAGCAATTTTTAAACAAACTTTAAAAAAACTCAATTTTGCGAAATATTGGTTCAGTGAGACATAGAGAAGTATCTTCACTTTGTGTAGCACATATCACGAGTTAATAATAGGTTTTCAAACAAGCGAACAGGCGAACAGTGGCATCTTATGACTCGAAAATCTGCACAGAATTGGCTAGTTTAAGCGCAAAACGTGTGCTAAGATTCTAACCTCATTGGTATCCGGAAACTAAGGTTACAAATAGATGCTACACACATTTGAGAATACGAGCATTAATTACAATAAAGAAAAACTATAAACAATAACTTTTGTACTTATATTTTTAAGCATCTGAAAACACATGAATTCCACTATTCTCATAACACTGATAAACTCGGGCACGATGCCGCTTATATACATTGAACTGTTTTAAAACATTTTGGTATTCTGGCAAATTACTCAAAATTTGGGCGTGCACTGACGGCCACAATGTTGTTATTTCCAGGCAAATAATATATATTTGAGAATGAAAAATATTGGACATTTCAAATAATGAAAACAGTTAAAAATATTGCTAACAAATTTGCAAGATATTTTTTAAGAAATTACGATAGAAATTCGTAAAAAACAACTGCCTAAAACAGAGCCTAAATTAATAAAGAGTACTGCTTACGTTCCTAACAAAACTAAACCAAGTTTATCATTTCCTATTTCAAAAACGACGCCAACTATTAATTAGCGAAGGCAGAGATATATGCGTAAATATATACAATATTTAACAATATATATAGCGGTTTCAGGCAAACAGGGGTAAAAACTCTAAATGCGTAAACTCATATTGGGTGAAGTTGTTGCAGTAAACATTGTATATTCTAGAAGACAGAGAAGTTTAGTAATTTAGGTTTAAATAATGAAACAACATTCCAACAAATATTGTACAAACACTAACACACAAATGAACGCTAGATAGAAAAGTTGGTTTCAAAGATATTGCGACAAAATACGCGTTCACTTAGCCAAATATATGAAAAACATTGTCCATCACATCCAATTACTAGATTTCATTGCATATATGAACTTACTTGCAACTCCCAAAAACTGTCTGTGCTCGCGTATCTTTCCGATGATTATTTACACAAAGTATTCCGCTTCTGCAGTCTCAGTCACGTAGCAATTTAACCAGTAGTTATCCTCAACTGTTTTTTATTCTGCAGTAACTTGCGAAACATTTTCTTAATACCTACACAGGGTGACATTGTAGGCATTGCAGTTAATACTTTCGGCCAATGTTACTTTAAGGGGCGTAACAATAGATTAAGCGTATTCCTAAGCCTAAGCGTTGCAAAAATGTGCTCCTAAGCCTATGCCTAAGCGTTGCAAAAATGTGCTCCTAAGCCTAAGCAAAAAATGTAATCTAGAATAGAATCTAAACCTACTCTTTTATGTACCCACCAGAAGCCTGGACGCACCTTAAAGTAACATGGGCCATACTTTCACTGTACTTTTAAGATTTATATCGACGTTAAGCGATGCGAAACGGAAGTTTTCGCTATGTTCTAAACAATGCAACCAATATATACTAAATAAACGTAAAAACTGAAATCAAAACTTGTGTTCACTAGATATTCTAACCTCAAGTCTAAAGTGTGTTTCCAAACATTTTCTGACACAAATGATTAGTCGAGACGAGAATGTCACGAAAAGGGTATAGCGCGGCAGTAAACTGAAACGATGTCGCTTACGCTAGTGCTTGCTATGTTAACATACTTTGCCAACATTTAATGTTTATTCCTACTTTCCTTGAAACAAGAGTGAAAAGAAACACAAAACTATTTTACCACACAAAACAAATTGCACCGTGGAAATTTCAATATTCTCACGTATCACACATTGCATAAGCAGTTGTAAGAGCATTGGCTGGATTTCCCAAACCCTACTTTAAGTACAAGTTAGTAGCTAAGTACGTGCTAAGTAATTACTTAACAATAATTGTTAAGTAAATACCTAAGTCGCTAACTAAATTTGATATATTACAAATTAACCATTCGGGCATACTAACCTTGGTCTAATTGAAACTGTAGACTCATGGAGTCTGAGTATAAACCAAAACTATTACTTCCTTGTTATGACAATAGCTCACATATGCGTTTGTTTATGTTTGCTCAAAAAGTTAAGTAATTACTTAAGTCGATGACTTAAGTAATTACTTAAGTGTAAACTTAAGTAAGATTCCAGAAATCCAGCCATTATTATACAAATATAACTTGGCACTACACTGAATGTTCTGGGTTTGCTTCACTTTGCTGATAATAGGGAGCGACCGGATAAGAGATAAGTAAGTAGAGCGTAAGAACACAACTTTAAGGTACAATATTTACTTATCTACCACCATATTTTGCCTCCTCCCTGTCCCTGGTAACAAGTCCTGTTAGGTTAAAAAAGCACTATCCGGATCCGGTAAATTAATATCCGGTTACACCCTGATTGATAGATAGGCATTTAGAGGAAGATACTTAAAAGTGCTCGCAGACTATAGAGGTCCAAAACACTGTCATCCCTTGTTAAATCTAAAAAATTGGCAAGCAGTATTAAAGTATTTGTTAGATTATGCCTGAAAACGAATGATTTTTTCCGAACATCTTACTGCGAAGTACTATTTTGTTGAACAGTAGTTACTCCAAAAACTGGCCGATAGGTACATATTCTAGTAATCAAATTAGACAATGATAAAGTCAAACCAGTCACTGTGACAACGTTTGATTCCAGTTTAAAAAGTGTCTACAATAAAACATATCTAAAAATTCAAATGTTTAAATTTGCTGATATACTTCTAATTTTTCTATAATCAATACGCTATACTTTGACAAGATTTGACGGAATTGGCAAAACTTTTAACTGACATTAAAAATGTTTGAATCCAAACTTACGGTATCGACAGTATGCATTTCTAGCAGCACCAGCTCTAATTAAGCAACGAATTTACAACACGTCATCTAAATACCAGCATACCGATGTGTGAATTGAACACTGTGTAAATAAAATGAATCCGAAGAAACATACCGCTGGCTAGTTTTCAACCAATTTTTCTGGTTCCGCAAACAGGTATACAATGTATAAAAACACGGGAATTAGACACACTAAATGAAGAAAATGGTGGCGGTATACTACTTATAAATTTTGCAGTCGTCCGGCGCCGTCCATCGTAGTGCTTGCGCACAATACCGCACAATGATACTGTGGCTGACGGCGGCGCACAAGTAAAGCGCCAACGTAACACGCGATTGCCTTTTGTGAAACAATTTCCCAACCTACGAGGCATGATAATTACTCTACGCTGGAAACACTCTTAATCGCATTATAAAGTATTCATAAAATTATAACTTTAAATCTTGCGCCAAACTTGACAAATCAATATGATTGATACAGAAATGTATAACAATTCAATACAACTTCCACGCGAAATTTGGCCAGAACACCCAAATCTCGTTAATAAACAAACCACTGGCGTAAATCCGGAAAAGTCCGCAATCATTCTTCACGGTTATACTCAGTACGTGGTAGTTATCAGACCACAAATTTATTCGATATTAAACCTCACGACTCTTCTCCGTAACACACCAGCACGCGAGTAACTAAATGCATTTGTGAGAAACCAAAACCAAAAAATGATGGTTAAACAGCTGTAGCACTCAAGTTCGCTGATGTGCGCCAATTCCAAGAATACAAGCTAACCATACTCCACTGGAAATCAATGAAACCTGTCTACTTAAAACAATCCTTAGTGAAAACAAAGTATTATTTATTTAAACACGTACTCTCATGGTACTGCTACACTAAAAATGCGCCCAGCACTTCAATTATAACCTTCAGAAATCTGACACGGCACTGCTTCTGCTTAAGTGACGCATGTCTCTAACTTCGTTAACCTTTCATTGAAGCTTACACAATGAACTTTTTAATCCTGAAACCGAGCCGGTAACCAAATTACGATGGGCAGATGTGCCGCGGCTGGACGGTAAGCGATCTTTGCTCATTACGCTAGGGCCATGCGGATGAAATCCCCGTCGCGCTGTGGCTGTATTTGGACTCACATTCGCACTAACAGCAGTCGGCGGCATACCTCCCCTGGCATCTCCTGTTGCACATCGTTTATTTGCACCGTTCACGCGACGGAATGACGTGTGGCTATCTGATTTCCATTTGCGTCTGATCGATGCAAGTAAACAATGGGCTGCCGGGGGCGTTGCTGCTAGTGTTGTGCCGATGCCTCCACCCTTATCACCGAGGTCAGATTTGTACATTTGATTATGATCAGCGATTGATTGTGATAGTTGAGTGGGGCCTGACCGTTGTCCTTGACAACAGCATTGATTTTGAAATCGCGGAAATGAGTTGCCGCTCGGATGCCTACCAATTACGTGACCATCTAAATCGTTAACGTGACGACTATACTGTAGCTTGCCTGCCGGTGCGGCGCTACTTCGATGCAAACTAGAATACATTCCGTAAGTTCCACCGCCGCCGCTCGTTGACGAAGAGGGACCGCCAAGATCATAACCTGAAAATCAAACATTACACAGATATGAAGTTTTCAACTGCGCAAAAAGATGCATAGATATGGCAAATGTGGCATGCATCACGATTTCGGCGGACGCAACTACCATGATAATCTTATAGTCAAACAATGGTTCGGTAATTGACCACAAATAATGTATATATCAGCACGAAAAATAAGTACACCAAGTAAATGATTTTCGTACACGCTACCATAATCGTTGTCAGACGTTAGCTATAAAAATGACGTGATAGTGCAAACATGATGCAAACATAAGCACGTAAGCTTGTGTACACCAGGTAACTTATTTTCGAAATCTACTTAAACAGACGTTAATTCAAATAGCTTTGTAGCGACAACTAAGATATAAAACAAAACCTCTAACCTGGCATGTCTGAACGCCGATCAAACGAAGCCGTCGATGGAACTCCTGTGACACCCTTTGACTTGGTCGCTTCGATCATTTTGCCTAAAGATGATGGGCTTAATGGTGTAACACTTCCGCGTATGATACTTGGGTAATTGTGGCCACTCCAGCTGACCAATGCATCACCATCGCTTGGTCCTTGTTTGCCATGGTGTGTCTCGCTCGCCGAGGCCATGGCACGTAACTCTAAAGTACATAATATCTTTCAATATCTGGGCTCTTCCAGCTAGAGGTGGCCCCCACGCATCCAAGCACACTCCCCAATATTGGCCTACCACCAGGTTAATGCAATGATTTACTTTTATAGACTGGAAGCATCATATAACCTCTTATAACGAGATGAAAACATAGAATATAAAGCGAATACAACACTGCTGGAAGAAATTATCAGTCGAAAATGTTGTGTAAAAACTGTATAGTGAAAGTTTGTACATGGATACACAACGGATAAAAATGCACCAGGTTTATCCCTGGGGAAGGCCCAGAAAAAAAGAAAGGTAGGAAAGGCCAATATATTGAAAAGCAATTATGGTGTAAACGAGAATCGAAACCGAGTTTAATCGGTAATTGTATTCCAATTCTAGGCCTAAGATAATAACGACGCCAATAATTTTATTTCGCAAAAAGTCGCACACTAAAACAACCTATACAATTGATACATGAGCTGCCAAGATCTTATCATCATACTATACAAGTTACCAAGCTTATACTGTACAAGTTATCAAGCTTAAATTTTCTCGCACTGTGTGATTATCAAAAATCGCCAGTACTAATAGCAAATCTCTATCTGCAATACTATATCCCTGCAAGTTACCAAAAAATGAAACAGAATCAAAAATGTTACACGCAGGTACTCACGGTTAAGCTCGTGCTCGGAGACCAAAAATTCGGGTTCGATGTCGCCATGGAACTGTTGCTGGCAACCGACTAGCTCGCCTGCCCCCGTCCAGAATCGAGGGTCAACGATCATAGCTCCAAGCCAATCTCCATAGCGAGTCAAAGGCATTGGCACTCGATCCAGCGTTCGTGGATGCCGTTTAAGTGACCATCTGAAAACAAAATTGCGCCTATTGTCTAAATAAAGACCGCTCTTAATTAGGAATCTTCGTCGCTTTAGCATACCTTATACTTAAGTTTATCGGTGATTTTTGCGATACATGTTCTCGATTTGTAATGCCAAAGCGGTTATATCCTAGGAAATCATCAGCTTGGTAGTGTAAAATCGTATGAATTAAAGTTGCTTCTAGGGGTGTGGCTAATAATCAGCATCGGCAATAATCGGTACTTTTCGCGAGTATCGACATCGGCACTGCAAAAAATTGCCGATTCTTTGTCGATACTTTTTGCACATAACCGTCAGTTGGAATACTATGAATTTCACTTGTTGTCGCAAAATTAATGTGTCTGATCAGGGAAATTGTTATCTCTCTTGTGTTTGTGCTTGAAAAAATCAATTGAAATGAACCTTTCTCATAAAATTATAATAGTTTATGGTGGTTAGAGTTTAAGTTTTTGCATAATGATGTAGTGTAGTATCCCATCTGATTTTTAAGCAAGGTGTACCAAAGTTGGAATCGGCAAAAATTTTCGTCTCGACACATCAATTGTTCTGTCATATTGCACTTCAGTCATTGACTATAATTTGTCACAGCAACGGTGTTAAGAAAATTATCAAGGATACGATGTACTGTGACCACGTGACTCAGGAGACAAATTTGTGCTTAAAGTCACGGCGCGCAACAACGAAAAATTTGAACGCCATTAAGCAACATTAACACATATTTTAACCGTTAACATGTCCTTGTTGAGATAATTTATTAGAAACATTAGGTATGTTTTGAAAAATAAATGTAACTACTTACTCATGCCGCTTCACTTTGTACACGGTCAGCCGGTCAGACGGGTCTTTGGCAAGCATACCTTAAATGATCAACCTGTTACTTCACCAAAATATTTAAAAAATGTAAAGGAAACTTCAGACATTACAATACTCCAGAAACAGTGATCATTGAACATTACTACCGTAAATATTCTTGACAGTATTCATGTGCATGTTTAGAAGCATGGTTATTAACGCAAAATCCCTGCGAATACATGATAAACATACCAGAAAGCAAACTCTGACACGTGGCGTTTACACCTGGTACAACGGGCATTTTGAAAATTCCGCTGCTGATACTTTCGTAAAGCTTATAAATACTATCGCCTTCAAACGGATATGCACCGCTTAGCATATTATACCTGAAAACAATATAACTGTGTTTACCTAAATTAAACAGGGCGAGCATTAGTGCTATCAAAGGGAGAACTACAAAAGCATAAATTTCCAAATCACAGGTTATTAGTTAAATTAAAGACGTTGCAATTTTGTATTCAGCGCTTGCAATTTTGTATTCAACGTATAGCATTTTCAACATAACATTTGTTTTTTTCGGAATCTAGCTTTTGGCTACAAACCTTAGATTTAGTCACAGCTCGGATCAATTAAACTTTTATAATATCGCAAAACGTACAAACTAACACCGGCAGCCCAAACGTCTACCGGAAAACCACGGAAATCTATTGCACCACTCGCGATTTCTGGCGATTGAAATGACGGAGTACCTTGGCTTCCGTGGCAGGTATCATCAGGTGCAAACCGACTAAGTTCCTACAATGAGAAATTTAAAAAATAATTTAATTTCAATTCTACAAAAAGAACTACGTATTATGATAAGTACAAATCCTGATAAGTTGTTAGTTCTTTATAACAGAAAATCTACATTTGGACTTGATTAACTATGTAAACAAAGATGTATTGTGGCTATCTGACGGCGTTAAATTTTAAAACAACAACACAAACAAAACAGTTTACCAACAGCCGTTTCGTTGTTAACAACGTTCGCGCCACACAAACAGACGGGCAGTGGCTGTTGTAAGCGGGCCACTCTGTGCTATGCTCATTAACAACATTGACTTACTTCAGCCACTCCCAGATCAGTAATTTTTAGTATTTCGGCAACTGTGAGCAATAAATTGCCAGGCTTGATATCTTTGTGTACAATATTTTGAGCGTGCAAATATTCTATGCCGTCCATCAACTGAACAAAATAGCTGAAAACAAACAAACAAACATGCCATACTAAAGAGATAAACAGCTGAAAACGATGGGCAAAGACCAATAAATTGAATAGAAATACCAGTAGGTTTTTCAACATCTGACACTATAATGAGGTTATTAAAATGTATGCAAAACATAGCACTCCGGCTGAATATATAGCAGGGTTAGAGTGGACATTCAGTATAGGAAAAATTCACTGCTATTGCTGCAGAAATCACTACGTGAACCTAAGCCTCTACATGTACGCTGATGCTTTACAATGATTTAATCAGAGAACCAAAATTTTGATGTACCTACGTTTTTACACTAAATTTTATATATTATATGGTTAATTATTTTGAAAACGAACACTATACGCCAATTAATAATAAAAAATATTGACTTCACACTCATGGCCTCGACGTACTATAAAGTGGGGCCCCAAATTCGTACATAATATGTAGGGTTCTACAGGAACTAACTGTACGACGACGACGACAACAACAACAAAACTACCATCTCTGTTAAAACTGAGGTAAAATTAGAAAGAAATACCTGAACACTTTAGGTACACTTACAAATGAGCTTGCCATGCTGGAAACCTTTTCTCAGGCGCTTTATCGAGCATTTCTTGCAAACTGCATACACAACATTCCAAAAATAAATACCTGAAATGAGAAAAAATTCGCAACATTCCATAATATACTAGGTTAACTAGCTATGGCAGAAAAACACAGCATCCTGTCTAGAGCACTAATTAAAACCTTTAATGTACGAAAAAATTTCTGCAAACTTCGTTAATTTTTTGGACTTAACTTCTGGTTTGGTTTTTGTTTCAAATGTAGCGAAATTTGAATATCCCAGGTGCGATTAAGACACAAAAACGCTGCAACCGCAACTGTTCTGTGTCAACAACACACTTTATGAAAATTAATAACAACTTACATTTTTTGTTTTTCTTCTATGTACATAACATCGAACAATTTGATAACATTTCTGTGATTTAGACGTTTGAGCAGGGTTATTTCCCTGAAAATTAACGTTAGTACACCTCTACATAACAGTGACAACATTTTTATGTTGTGTACGTACATTATGCGAACAGTTAAGTGAATGTGAGTTGCGATTCCTAATACCGTATTTCGTTCAAACTAAATATATGGCGCGTTAATGCAAAATTCCCCGTATCATCACCAGACTACCTGCATAAAGAAATCCATGAGATAGTGAAGTGATCAAAACTGTGAAAATTTGCAATGCAAACTTAAGGTTCTAAATCAAGATAATAGGCTTTAAAACAAAGCGTCAACGTTTTATTACGTATAAATATAATCAGCGGTTCCAGATTCACTATCGTTTAATTTAAGACTAAAAGTGGCACTATATTTGTCGTGCGGCGCCGAAAGTCAAAAACTTTTTGTTTACGAATGGATATGCTGTGCCATGCGTAAATACATGTGTTTTGCGGTCTAGCGCCACCCTTAAGCATACGGTCAGACATAAATATTTCCACTGCCATGATTCACCACGGGCATTCCGTAACCAAAGTTACACTAGAATCTTGAAATATGTAATATAGGTAATGTTACTACAGGACATGTCAGTAGGGATCGACCGGATATCTGATTCTGGTTTAACATCGGCAAAAACTAACACCCGTACGCGGTTCCGGTATCCGGTATAAACCTACCAGATACCGGATATTTGCTGTTCTGGTCCCAAACATCATAAAACTACTTTTTACATGTCGAAATAATAGATATTTCACAGCGACTGCATTTCCGGACAAGTAAACAGTGGACCCTGACATGTAATAAAAAATCCAAGTCAACAATTAATCTTAAAATTCCGTAAAAGCTTATTTTTACAGAACCTAAATACTTCGAAGAACGCACCAATTTAGATCCTATGGTCGGTTAACATCCGGTTCCGGTTACGGCACAAAATTTAGTATCCCACTCCGGTTCCGGTATGCAGTAAAAATATTATTCTGTCGATCCCTGAATGTCAGCAATATAACATAAACTTTGCGCCAAAACTACACTGATCCCCAATGCATATACTTACCGCATAACATTCTGTTCACCACCTGGTATACGTCGCAGCTTACGCCGATGGAGAATTTTGACCGCTCGCCTTGCAAGGCTTTCGATATCGAGCGCATCCTTGACTTTACCGTACGAACCTTCGCCGAGCACCTGACCAATCAAATAACGATCGCCAATGATTTTCGGCCGTTTCGGCTTAGTCGCGTAAATCACTTCTCGCGAGTCGAGACGTGGAAAAAAGAACGGAGTATCGTCATCGGCAGCAGGCAGATTGTTTAACAGAACTGACCCGTTTCCGGTAGCATTACTAGTCACACAATGAGCATCATGAGGTCGATTGCAGTACTGATCGCTCAGTAGCGATGACGGTTGTTTCTTGCAGTCAAAAGAGTCATCTATAATGTCAGCGGCATCTGCGGAAGTTATAGTTGAAAAACTTACGTAATAATTAGAGCATAAACAGTTAACGTGCAACCGGATATCTGTCTCCGGCATAGTATGGTATTTTACTACTCCCGTGTAATTTTTACTCCACAGTAAAAATACGATATGGTATTTTCACTTCCCAGTAAATCGACCATTATGCCCTTTTCGTTTTTGTCATTGAAATTTTACTCCATCCCCAAATGTTAAATAGTTGCAGATAATAGTTTTAATCTAACATAGCTCTATATTATGCTTTATATATAACCAAAATCACACTACTTCGCTGCATATAAGTTTTATTCGAAATGAAAAAATATGTGCGTCAAAAAGTAACAGGAATTTGAACAAATTCGGAACCATAACCGGATCTTGAGCAGAAAAGCGAAAACTGCATGCCATCAAAAACTTCATTTTAATTTTCATTTTTGCTGTATTATTGGTGTAAAATGACATTAGTTGGAGATAGGTATTGAGTTAATCTGTTGTATTTTAGATTTCCCTTATCCACTGAAGCAGAATCTATTTTCGTTGGTTTATTTTTAGTGATTGTAATTAAACCTATTTTATTTTATCGTCACTAATTGAACCAGTAACAACTTTAAAACGACCAAAATTTAATACTACCGTAATTATTAATTATGTTAAAAATTTACTGGAACCGGAAGGCAAAAAATACCGGAACCGGAGTTCCGGTTGCACCATGAGCACCACTCACTTATATATAGCAGATAAATTAAAATATAAACATAACTTATTGTTATAAAATAAGAAACGACATATTTTTCTTAATACAGTGACAAATATGAATTATATACTGGTAAAAACAAACATAATTGCCATCCAACCTCTGGAGGAATTTTATCTTGATTCATTGATTTCACTCCGATCAAAACTGAAAAAAACCAAACTTCCAACAGCGTCAAACCTGCTGCTTAAGCAGATCGGAATTATTGCAACCGCAAATTCAGATACGAGACATGGTTTCACCTCTTTAAATTACTAATTTCCTCACAAAATACGCTCAAGTTTTCAAAATTTTGTCAAACAAATATGGACCAAAACACATTGATTTATATTTCTAAACCTACCACAGTTTCGCACTTGCGCCAGTCGAGACCTTCCTGGGCTTTGCGATTGATATGTTGTGTGATCTGAGATTATAGCACCACAGTGTTCTCCGTCAACGGCGTCATTGCGATCACACGAGGACACAGCACCTATATCTTTTAACTCTGTGTCGTCATCATTCACTACCATTTTCGATACCCGTTCGGCACACGAATCGTACTCGCAACAGGAAGTAACGGAATTGTTCTGCTCCGAATAATCTTCATTGCGTTTCCTGCCTTCCTTCATAGAGTCATCATTCGAATCAAACCGCGGGCGCCCTACAACGATCTGAGGCCCGTAGTCGTCATCACCATCGTCTTCGTCACTACAACCATCATAATACCTCGTTAATCCAGGCGCCACGCTTACACCTAGCTCATTCGCGCTAATGCGTTCTGCCGCCGTTTGTGAAATTCGCATAAGGCGCCGTTGTTCAATGCTTATCGATTCTTCGCCCAAAAATCGGCTAAATTCCGCAAGACGTTCAGGTGACGCCAAGGCACTGTACGGAACTTCAACTAAGTCCTCACTATCGTCACCGTCTAATTCGCATTCTGTCTCGTCGATATCAATAATCGGTGGTACCCCGAGCCGCCGCTCTTCAACCGGCACCACGCCGACAGGGCCTGGCGCGACTATGGCAAGCGGTGCAAGCACTGTCTCAGTTGCGGCCGGATTATATGCGACAGGCCCACATAAATTACTAGTTGGATCGCTGCTACAGTTAACCGTTGTCATTAGAGTAGCTTGTTCGTTGTTTCTAATGATATCCGGAAGGGTAAAAAATGTTTCTGTGATTCTGTTCTAATATATCATGGTCAGTGCTCCGTCAATCTACAAGACAACAACATTTAAAGACTGTCGGTATTTCACAATATGCAATGACTGGTTACGTGAATGAAATTCAATATGGGCACATGAGAGCCTTCCTTACACAGCACTTTCAAATAAAATATTCAATACCAGTTTGACTGCCCTATTTATTTTGCGTGTACGTACATGAACCTATTTATATGCTGCGGTTTGTATTGCAAAGTGTGTGTTACCGAGCATAAAAACAAATTTTTTCTTATAAAAGTTTCGAATGTTTTTTCGTACTTCTGTGTCATTCTAGCATAATAAAGTGTTGCATCTGCTCAAAACTTATATTAAATTCAAAAATTACTGCAAAATTTGATTTTTACACAAAACACGCTGACAAACACAGATACAGGAATATAACACGACCCCACGCCAACGAATCCGATAAAAAATAGAACGCTTTCAGTATCAAGACTACGGTTTCTGCGTTTTTCCAACGAAAATGAATCGTCAATCGCCAGTATGTTTCAACTTTATTAATAGGAAACGCTTTTTAGCGTTTGTCAAAATGATATTTTAGAGTTAATTGGAACTTAAATTTTTTGGCACGATTCCTTAAATGTCATCTATAAATACAACTATCTGTGTTTTGTCACGACATCAAAAAGTTTGCGGTTATTATCCTTCATAGCATCAAAACAGCAAAGAATTTATAGTCAGAAATCAAGTAATACAACTAACGTCAGTTTATTGTGAACGTTGAGCAGAAAAAAATGGGAACTTGTCTTTCTCTTTTGGTCGCGCGGATTCCTTTGTCAGTCAAGGTAGAAACCGGAACTTCAAACCTTTTTACTAAGCTGCTGGAAAAGCGGACCTAGACATCAGAGTGATGGAACTTAAAGTTTGCAGATTCTTAAGCGAACGCTCTACCATTGCACCATGCAGCCCACCTCTTCAACTGCTTTCACAGTCAACTATATTTGTCGGCACGTATGTTGCCGGCTAGCATACACACAGTGCACTGCATTATACTGCATGTGCACATAACGGGCACGCATGTCTCACACGCTTACATGTGCCATTTTCAACAAGGCCGTCCCTTGACGTCCACCCTATTTTCGACTGGAGACCGTGTTCAAGCGCGGCAATTTACCATTGCCCTCACAGCGTAGCCCCATGTCAGTCTAGAAAGGAACCAGGACATCAAACCTTTTTACTAAGAAGTTGGAAAAAGCGGACCTACAGAGCGAGGATCGAACTTCAGGTTTGCGGATCCTTAACTGAACGCTTTATCACTACACCACGCAGCCCGCCTCTTCAACTGCTTTCATAGTCGAATATATTTGTCGACACGTATGGTGCCGGCTAGCATACATACAATGTACTGTACAATATTGCATGTGCACATAACGAAGAAGCACACTCAGTTTCACATACTTACATCCATTTTAACAGTTCAAATTAGGGTGCTTCATTGGACATCATACGGGGTGCAGTTTGCAAAATTTTAAGCCTGCCCCCCAGGACCCCCCAGATCATCTGGGGGCCTCCAGGAAAACTGCCCCCCAGCAAAATCAGCTGCCCCCCAGGAAACGCCCCCCGGCGGAAATTTTCAAGCTGTGCAGAAGCCAGTCAAAATATGCAGAAAATGGTCGTATCCAAAAGTTTGAAATGGGGACCTGTGGATCGCATCGCAAGAAATCTACGCACTGAGTTTTTACCTAAGAGTAAGCGTAGAACCCTTTAGCAGTGACGGATTTATGTGGAATTTGTTTCTATAATTTTTGTATCTTATGTAAAATATAACACACGAACTGGTTCTGACTAGGGGGCCTGGGTCCATTTAGTACTCTAATGAGATCAAGATCAAAATTAATTTTAAAACTATCATTAATCCATTTGAAATATTTTTCACAAAAAATTTCATCACACTAGCTATGTAGCTTTCAAGATGGTTAATTTTTGGTAAATGACCTATAAAACTACGCATAAGTTAATTTGATACAATATAAGCGCCTAATTTCTAAATTTTTAACTTTTACAGACACTAGTTATTTAGTAGAGAGTATAAAAGATCTATGTTTGGGCAAAGAAATTAGCATAGAATTCGGGACACACCATAAACATAGGTTGGGGGTGAAAATATGAGTAAGGCAACTCACGCACTACACGTTAGGGGATGGACGCCGCCGTTACAAGATATCAAAAAAATAAGTAATGCCATACCATGGTGCAGAGTATGTAACCAAATAACAAGGGGGAGCCCTCTGGAGAGGAAAATAAGTATCAGTCTCCCCCTCTCATTCGGTTAACTACAGTTGCTAAAAATATTAGGTTGCTATTTTAGCAAATATCTATATAAAACGTCAAAATTTTTGGTTTTAGGCTATTTTTAAGCAATCCCGGCAATATTAAAGCTCGTCGAATACACAATTATACAATTTTGGGCCAGCGTACATTTAGAAGTATAAACCATGGTATAACCATAGGTCTGCCTCCGGCTACGGCAGAAACAAGGTTCCGGCAATTTCGGTAGTGATATTTTGTATTGCTTTTTCGCATTTCTGTTGGGCGTGTTGTAGTTTACCTTTTTGCACAATTTTAAAAATTGCCAGGATTTGTAAAAAGTAAGCGTACCAAACGATTTAAATACGCATCTGAAATTAACAAATTAACGTTATATTTTAACCACGTATATCTCTTCGCCAGCGTACAACCGGAGTTCAGCTTCCGGCTCCTGCAGAATATCTACCTTCGGCTCCAATAAAATTTTTGCCGGAGGTTCCAGCAATCTTGGTAGTAAAATTAACCATTATCGTTACTACCAAATTTCTTCTCACCTCCGGCTCCGGCAAGTTTTGTTAACCTCCGGCTCCGGTATTTTCACCTCAGGTTGCACCCTGCTCCTCACCTCCGGTAAGTTTTGTTGACCTCTGGCTCCGGCATTTTTCACCTCAGGTTGCACCTGTAAACATATTCGTAAGCTTTAGCGTACTAATTAAAATAAAAACATGTGCTGAAGCCTAAGCAATATATTAGTTTAAAGCTTGCTGAAGTGTAGTCCTCGGGAGAACCGTCCGCCCAGAGTGGGAAGAGGGTAAGGTTTGTTTTTACCTGACGCGCGCTTTGCCCACGCTAACAAGAATTTTACCCGCGCAAAAATGATCGACTCACGACCAACCTTTTACCTGCGGCTAATCAATCCAGTATTTTAAAGATCGCTGGTGATTCGCGCTTTAATGAAGTTTTGCGATATGGCTTTAATGAATTTTAAAATGCAGCAAGTGAGACACTTGTTTTTGAGACACACGACGTTTTAGTATGATGCGTTTGCTTTCGAGCGTGTTGTTAAACAAATGCTTCTTGCTTTGACAGGGTCGTTATTGCCAAATCCGGAACACGCAAAGTATAATTGTCTGAGTTCAAAAACGACAGAAAATTAGTTTTTTTACGTTTGCTCTCAAACGCTAACCCATCTGAGAGCGTTAGCGATCAGTCGAGCAAACGCTAAATATGCATAGCATGTTCTCCATTTATTGCCGCACTAGGCATCAACGAAGGTAAACTAGGTGCGTTTTTGTCAAGTTCCAATACAGAAGCTTAGCGTGGAGTGGTCTGCTTGGGGTTACGTGAAGCCATTGTCAGTTCAACAGGGTACAACCTAAGGACTGCCTCCGGCTCCGGCAGAAAATCGACCTCCAGCTCTGGTAGAATTTTTGCCAAAATTCCCGCAGTTCCAGTAGTAAAAAATTTGAAATATTTAAACTAGTGGTGCTTAGGAATAAATTTAGGGAGAAGATCCGTACGAAACAGAAACGTCGAAGCCTATTCAGCATTCGAAATTATTTACTGCTACATTATCGAACTTTTTACTATCTTATTAGTAGGCGCAAATTACATTGTCCTGCATAATATCAAATTGTCCCGTAGTATATCATGCGACATATAGCTATTTGTATACAATGATCATTTAAAATCAACATTTATCGCTATATCCGCTATTTAGATTTAACCCCTTCTCACATTGAGTTGCCTATAGGCAACTCAGCGCAGTGTATATTCGTTAAATAATATATATCGCACCGTGTTTAACAATTGCAACAAGTATACATAGCACTAAATGACCACAAAACGTGAGAGCCCCCTCGAGCTCGAGCGTCAATGCAATTTTACTAAAAACAACAAAGTTTCAAACTCAGAAATAGACAATAGCGCAGGTTTTTCACCTTAAAACTTAAGTTTTGCCGTGGGTAAAACTGAGCATTTTTTACCCGCACGATAAAAAACTTTAGCCGCGGGTATACCTGCGCCTGACGTTATTTACCCGACTCGCGTTTGCCCACGCGTAAGCATGAGTACCCGCGGGTAATGTCACACTCTGCGTCCACCTCTGACTTTTACACGGGCCAAATTTGTAAAACCACGGTAAACATCACTACCGATAGATGCGTACCGACTGCTCCTTAAAACTACAACGTGTTTTTACTGAAACATATTCAGCAAGGTACAGCGGAAGGTCTGCAAACGACTCGTTCACAAAATTGACCCCCGGAACCGGTAAACTTTCGACCGAAGGTTCCGGCAAATTCGAAAGTGAAATTTTCCGGTTTTACAAAAATTGAATAGTTCGGTGCGTTTGGCTTTAAATTTCGTTACAATTTCGAGAAATAAATAGTTCGTATTTGTTAAAAATAGACCTAAAACCAAAATTTTCGACAGCAGATTACAGATATTTGATAAGCTCCGGCAAGTTTTAGTGACCTCCGGTTCTGGATTTTAACCTTCGGCTGTACCTTGATATCAAGTCACATAAGACGCAATCCCAGTGTCAGAATTAGATAGCTATGTTTCTAACTCAAACACTGAAGCAGCCTATAAAAGATTTTACAAACGCTATAAACGGGCACCGGTTGTCCGGATATGTATCCGAAGGAAAATATATATCAGGATACCAGAAATGCCTTTGTGCAACAAATTCTTTTACAATAAATTTGTAATTTTGCACCAATACGGGACGTTATGAACTATATTCTTATAAAAGCCTGAAATGCTCAGTTTGCTCTGAAAATGTCTTTAGTTGTAATATAATTTAACACATCATGTCTTTCTTTTGGCCAAGGACTGAATCTTACAGGTATGACTCAATAAACATCTATCAGAACGCAAGAAAATTACCAATCTTTCAATTAAGGTTGTAGTATCCAATATAATAAATCTTAAATCTCTGACTGCAATTTTTTGAACCCGAAAACGCTCCGAACACAATAAAATTAAATTTTTTAATAAAATATTGTTTTAAAATTATGTCTTCCTAGGGCCTGATTATCTACTTCAATATAGCAGGATAAGACCAGCAATATATAGGCACCTATTTGTTCTGAAAGCTGGTAGCTCAGTACAAAGCTACCTTCATATAGGAACCGTATTTGTATAACTTTTACCACGGACAATGTGCATTTACTGAACACGAAATGCACAAACGGCAACATAAACTCCATAAAAATCATAGAATACCCGGTTGCTAGTGCAGCAAAACAAACATTTTAAAACTTCCATGAATGCCGTTGTCCACACCGATAGCATAGTCAGCTAGTCAAAACTAGATTCATAAGGTCACTCAGTCCAACGATGCATACAATTCGGATTTGTGCAAACATAATACAGCCGCATTTCATCCTAAAATTTGAAAACTGCACCAGATTTAGAGATGGGATCAGATTTGTCTTAAACTTCATGACAACGTACTTCGTATAGATTTAATCAACTGCCAAATAAAGCACCATCAACAAAGGTGTTTTCAAACACTATATGTGACACAAAAAAATAATAAGGTCGTACTGTTTTGCAATGATAATTGTTTTATTCTGCAACTAGTAACCTTCTATCTGAATTACGTTCCTATTAAAACGCTTAAACACACTTGTTATGCTCTACACATGAATCTTTATTTATTCACTTGCTAGTTGGTATGCACACATGCTGCAAATTAAGCAAATGGCTTTTAACAAAATATTTGCTTTACTTCAGCACGGCTACTCTGCGCTTGAAAGAATACAGCCTCCCTGTGATGGCATTTGGGACAAGGATGATCTTCAGTCTTCGGCAACGTGGGATCGTAAATGACGTCCGCGACAATTTGTGTTAGTTCGCTAAAAATCAAATATTCCGGCATTATTAAAAACTTAATACTAGGCTTATACACTGAAAACTCTATGATATTAAATTCAGAAACATTACAGCAATTTTAAAAGCACACACACCTACAGTTTAACCAATATAGAGCGGTCAAATTGAGTATTTAGATAAACTTGTCCCTAATTCATGATGTATATAAAAAGTAACAACTATTAATACTAGAACTGCATTATATATATGTAGAAATTCGTGTCATTTAGAAATTCGCGTACTATTAAAAAATCTACAAATTATATTTCTTACGAACTACTACACGTGAACTGTACGTACTTCAGTTTCAGCATAAACATACGTAGCAAGGGCAATCCCACCAAATGTTCAGTACACAGCTGCTGACTTTTAGAAGCAAAAATGGAAAAATTAATAAATCTTCTACAGTAGCAAGTTTATACTTACTCAACTTCGTGCATGATTTTGTTCACATAAATGCATGGGTTATCAGAAACTTCTTTATGATCACAATTTCGGCACTAAAAGAAATAAGGTGCACATGGTATCCTGAACACAAAGCTCGATTCCTATTTTTATTCAAACATAGAAAGACTCAGATAGATAATTTTTCGGTTTCTGGCAACTTATGAATAATATATTAGCAAAATAATATAAACTTATCATACGAAAAAAATTAATGTCAGCACAACTGTTTATGTATTTTCGCAAATTGAATTTGGCTTCCAAATTTGTCACCAGGATTTGAAAAATAGCTAATGAGGACGCAAAACAGACGATAAAACGGCAATCTATTTTGCATACGCATATAATAACTAACAGCAGTAATTCGGTGTATATAATTGTTCGCCCTAGTTTACACATATACGAAATTACGTACTACTAACATGTAAAAAATTTAATACGAAAAGGGTAAGTGTTTTTGAACATATATGTCCAGGTTTGGAAATCATTCACAGAATCAGAAAACAATAAGCTGCAAAACGAATGTTTCGCCTTGGTGGCCAGTTGGTAACTGTAAGTCAATTGATAAAAAGAAAAATGGTATTTTGGAAGTGAATGAATAATCACATTTAACACAATGCATTACTTCATGTTTATTCTCACAATACATTACATGTAATATAATCCAGAAGCTTAAGTTAAAGAGCATAGTAAAATATGAGAGAAAATAGAGAAGAGCTTACGGCGTATAGCAACGTCCTGTTTTCTTTATCTTCTTTTGGGTATAACATGTTGTTGCTGAAACAAAAACAATGCGATATGTATCAAGTAAATATAATTTAAACTAAGAATAAATACACGTACTGGCATTTCGCTAACCCAATTTTGAGCTCGAGGGCTTTTAAGAGGTACCCCTGGGTTCAACCCAACTCGGTGGGATTCACAGTGCAACCGGATACTACGAAATGGCAGAGCCTGATAACCTAATATTACACCGGAGCCGGATAGTTAATCAAAATCAAATACCAGATGTCGTGAAAATATCAGAACATAGCTAACAATTCTTCCTTACATGGCCTAAAACAAAAAATTCTTTACATAACAAAGCTTAACATCTTACGCCGATGAACTTTTACCACCTTAACAACGACCCTATTGCACCTCGGACTGAGGTTATTATTTTCGCTTATTCTTGGGCCTAGTCTTAGACTCATATTTACGCTGTACACCACATGAATGCAAAAAATATAAAAAATAAATCAATAATTATATGATGGTTTGAATTTTTTGAAATTTTAAAAAACACATCGGAGCCGGACGTCGATTTTTCGCCAGAACCGGATGTCGATTTTTTGCCGGAGCTGGATATCCGGTCGCACCTTGGAGAGATTTGATGAGTGAGGCTTTTTAGAAGGCATCCAAAATGAAAATCAAGGGTAAATATTTGCCATTATTTTTAAGTTTTCCATATTTTTAGAAAAATTACGTACGCCAAAACTTATATTCATTTAGTTGGCACAAAATATACTAGGGTGCAACCGCAATTCCGATTCCGACTAAAATTCAGATTCAAAATAATGTCCGATTCTTATATCGCACAATAAAAATTGCACTGTCGCAGAAATAATATTAGTGATACTGGCTGGCTTTTGTGCTACAAACTTTATAATATTTGAAATTTCATACATATGAACTATATACCCGATAGTTAGAAAAAGTTTTGAGAATTGAGTTCAGTAAAATTCTGTTAGCCCAGGGACTAAATTTACCACATAGTTCAGTTCAATACTTAAGAATTTTTACAAAAAACAGAATTGAGTGTACGACAGTTCGCTTTTAAAAACAAATTTTTTGACAATATTGCAGTCGTAAGCTTCTTCCGCAAGTCGCTATACGACCACAATTTTAATATAACTGTCATAAATATTAATAAAACGATTTACCAGAACTGGCACTCCTGACTGGCATCAATGCCAGAGCCTCAGTTTCTAAACTTGAGACTTTTCACAAGCTGAGTTAGACACTAGACACGGAGACTTGGATTGAGACAATGGCAGATCGCCATTCTATGAACACGGTATCCAGTTTAAATAGATGGATGCGGCTTGTAAGTATGTGAGACATGCATGTCCGTTTTGTGCACATGCAATAAAATGCAGTGTACTCTATGTATGCTAGCAGGCAGCATACGGTCAACATATAGTCGTCGAAAAAAGTAGTTGGAAAGGTGGGGTACGTGTCGTAATGGTAGAACGCTTGCCTCGGAATCCTAGTCTCTGTTTCCACCTACCCTGAGGTGCCCTACCTAGCTTTATACACTTGTAATAATAAAGCACACATACCTGTGCTTTTGTACGTTATTACAAGGTGTACGTACCATTCCGGACAGAATTTAATGCCAACAAATCCAGGTCCATCATTAGTTTGATGAATCTCCATTGATGTGAAACTATTGTACAAGAGTAATCAAGGCAACTTTATTTGAAATATTTTGTTAAAATATAAAATATAACAAGTGTGTTTTTGACCTTGTTAGTTCCGTGGTCTGAATTTTACCTACTTTATACATGAATTTTACTACTACAGGTCAGTAGCTAAGTAGTTTAAGTATTGCCACTAAATATTTTCCTTCACTCATTATAAACGGTTAAAAAGTACTATCCCTTGCACACTCAATTGACAGTGATATGCACACTTCGTGTGACGAATTGTTTTCGGCACAAAAGCAAGAAACCAAAATTGATGCCCCATTTTTGCTGTCGGGATTTTTAACTCGTTATTCTCAGCTGACCAAACTATATAATGACTTGTTTCGACTTTTATCATAGCCATTTGTCATTCAAGAACAAAGATTATTTTGAATGTTTCCAGTAACCTTTGAAGTAATCCACTAATTACCTAAGCGTTATTTAGAATAAATTTCTATAATGAGTCTCAGGTGAATTTTCGAAATTTTGAAGCTTTCGAAATAACTTTCTAGAAACTTTGCAACAACACAAAAGGTAGCAAAAATGTTCCCCATGACATATAAAAGTGCAACACATTGAATAAGTTTAACTGCCAAGTTTTAATATAATTTGTTTGAACAGTAAAATACAATCGAGCACACCTGAAGATTTTTGTAAATATGTTCTGCACAAATTCCTGCAATTTAACTTTTCGCTGCCGGACCAGTATATTTTGGCTGCACAGTTTATTCAAAACCGTAAAACACGTAGGGTGATGGACGTAATAATGCGCGCATAGTTGTAAAACATTGTTACCCGTCCCATTTATAGTGAGGGCAAGTGTCAAGCAGCAATGCTATGACCAGAGGCTGATAAAAACACACCATGTACTTTGGTAGTTAAAACGGTGTTCTAACAGTCTGGGAACAAAACAGAGTCTTTCGGTAGATACTAAAAGACAAAACGCAGACTACTGCTGTATTTTTTGTAACTATATATGGTTTATGCATGCATGTGAAATAGTTTTGATACATTGATTCATACACAGTGTCTGCTAAAAATAAATGTATGGCAATACTTAGTTCTCTTGTATAGTGTCTTGATATCGTTTCAGGACACTGTGCACTGCGCACTATGTCCGTAATGACAGACATTCTGTAACCATGGTGTCTGGACTGTCCTTGGGTTCTTCAAGCAGATTAGCTCTAATGAAACATCCTTCAGACAGAGTCTCTTAAAATGACAAGGTTCCTAATCCAGATCTGGACAGTTTTAAAGTACTGCTCTCGTTGTTATGTACATGAACCATAAAGTTTAGGCATTCACATTTGTTTACGACAATGTTTTATTTACGTTATTTCACGAGCTAAAATTGTAACACGAAGGTGCGATTGAAATATGGGTAATGCTAAATCCATAAGCCAACGTAATAGTGATTCATTCGCTAACACTCATCATATCACTGAACGAAACGATCGACCTCAACAATGTTATCAGACGCTTCTAGAACAGAAGCAACTACAACTACAAAAACAGCAAGAATCACAACAACAACCACAAGACCAACAACAATCACAAAAACAACCACAACAGCAACAAATACATCAGCAACGGAAGAAGAAAAAACACCAAAAACAACCACAGCAAGAAACACAAACCGATCGACGTCAACGCAAAATATCACACGGTCCAAAGACTCAACCGTCAAGTTGCAAACAACCCGTACAAGGCCATCCTATGAAGTTATCGTTACTCGAAATTAAGATGCTTCAAAAAGCATGGGCGTCCGCCCGTCGGCTCGGGCTCAGTGAACCAGGACTGACCATTTTAATGACTGTGTTCAATAAGTGTCCTGAGATGGAACAAATTTTTGGGTACGAAATATTTGAATATACGTGCTTGTTTAAACTGTGTTTTAAAAACCAAATTTACAAAATTGAATCATTTTACTTTTTATCTATTTACACTGTAAAATCTGATGAGTTAATTAACCATTTCAGACGGAAAGTTAATTATTTCTGAGAGTTAACAGTAAACTTTAACTCACGCTGAGCTGAGCAGGTTCCCACTCTGAGTTGAGCTAATTCCGGTGAAGTTGATTAATTAAATCAGAATGAGTTGATTCAACTCACAATTATCAGTTCTGATAGTCCTAACTCAGACTGAGTTATTCAACTAATTCTGAGATAAAATCAACTCACTGAAATTCACAGTGTGTAACCAGTGGTTTATCCAGAAAGTAGTAAACGGTGAGGTCGAGCGGGATATGAATTAGCAAACTCGCGAGCGATGCGAAAAATTAAACAGGCGCAATTTTTTTACTAAACCTTGACAGATTGGGTTTTGATTACAGTTGGAAGGGACTGGTCTGGGCTGCGTCGCGCGTCAGAGAAATACACTGCTATTGAATCTTTATCACAATAATTTGCTTTCCTGTACGTTTGAGGACGTCGCTACATTTTAGCCTGACGGTGTCATACCTACATCAACAGACAGCACTCACTGTAAATTCCGCTGAGTTGATTAATCAACTCATAAAAACGATTAGCTATTCACTAACGTTTACGATGGACGACACTTATAGCTGCACCCCAACTCTTTTTAAATCTACAAAGACTTTTGAATGGTTCAGTAAACTTCAAGCCCATTGCCTGATCAACAGGCTACAGAGCAAAAAATTCAAAAAAGGCATGCGGAGATTTGGCCTGACAATAAACAACTAGCGTTAAAATTCTGAAACAATATTTATATATGATTTACTGAGTCTCCATAGCATCGCTCTTACCATGATTGCGATTTATATAAACTTATCAACATTGTCCAAAAGTTGTATCAAGTGCTCAGTTAGCTTCTTTCTCGGCCTTCGCTGACCATTTCCTTCACACTCAGTCCATTTCAGGTTTCAAGACGGCGTTCAAGTCAACCATATCCGCGAATCACGCAGCGCAGCAGCATTGCATCATCAAAAAACTATGACCGAAGCTAATCCTGCACAACGCGATTGTGAAGCGTACAGTCGAATCGATACACTCATTGCAATGCATAAACAGCACTCGTCGACTGCAAAATCGCAGCAAACCACAGCGCAAGCTGCAAATTGCGCAAATCAAACTGGATTAAGCAACAAGGAGCTTCGTAGTTTAGTTCGAACGGGTAACTTGGAATCACACGCCCAACGGTTTACAAGGATCGTTGAAGATGTTGTTAACAAGTTGGAGACACCTGAGCTTGTTAGACCTGCGCTTATTACGCTAGGTACCTGCAAACAACTTCATTTCTAGGTTTTTCATCTCTACACACAAGACCATATAATGTCTATATAATATGTATGATGTATATATAGATTATATATTAGTATACTGTATTGATCCGAATAATAGGGGTAATAAGAAGGGGTTCCCATTTTGAGTCCGAATCAATTGGAGTCCGTATCTCTAATAAGAGCCCGTAAGCGGATAGAGTCCCTAAATCCTCATTAGAGTCCATAAATGTCAATTTACCCTATTTGTACCACATAAATGACTCCAGGACCAAATAATTTGAGTTCGAAACTTTAAAGCATACTTAAATTTTGAAAGTACATTCCTAAGTATAACCTTGTATTATCGCTCAAGCTATTGACACAAGACAAATAAACGTTTAATTGAACGAATAACTGCAGTACCGTATATATCAGTAACGAAGGTCGGTGAAGCGTTGGTTAAAAATAAATAACAGTCCGTAACCGAATAACAAGGGGGTACCCTCTGGAGAGGCCCAAATAAATATCAGTCCCCCTCTTATTCGGGACACTACAGTACTTACATTATTTAAAGTATATACACTGCGCTGAGTTGCCCATAGTCAACTCTATTGAGACGGGGTTATAGATAGTAAGAGGCGTTTACCATCACCACTCAGCTATAGGAGCTTGACGCTCGAACCTTAGGGGGCTCTCACGTCTTGTGGTAATTTAGTTTTATGTTACATGTTGCAAATGTTAAACACTGTGCGATATATATTATTTAACGTATATACACTGCGCTGAGTTGCCCATAGTCAACACTATGTGAGAAGGGGTTATAGATAATAAATTGAAAATTTTTCGCTTAACCCTTTATCACATGAATCGGTTCTATTTCATCTGAGACCTACTTTTATGCGAGGATTCGAACTCCAGCGACTGGAGTTTGAGGCGTTTACCATCACCACTCAGCTATAGGAGCTTGACGCTCGAGCCCGAGGGGGCTCTCACGTCTTGTGGTAATTTAGTAAGTACTATGTATACGTGTTGCAACTGTTAAAGGGTTAAACTATGTTTTGCTTCATGCAATGTTCCAGCTGTGTAAATAAGTTAGTATTCAGCTTCTGATTAACTTTAAGGTTTAAGGCCTTTCTTAAGTTTCTTGTTATAAAATCTTCGAGTTCAACGCTTGAAATACTTCCAGATTTATCATGACTTAAGTTCTAGCTTATCAATGCTTAAGTCGAAAGCTTACCAATTTCAGTTGCAGTTACAACTTAAATCCCAAACTTACTTAAGTCAAAGGTCGACTTAACAGTCATGGCTCTGCAACCAAGCCATGTCAAACATTTTGACAATAGCACAGTTCGCATTCTAGTATTTATTTTACGATAGAATCGAAACTAAATCTGTAAATTTGAATAGTGCCTGCCATCAAACTGGCAAGCAAAAACTTATTGAAAACTTTTGAATTAGGTCTAAGCCGGGCTTAATTCAAAATATCAATTACTTACTCTCTTAAAACGGAGCAACTTCTTTACATACATAAAAATTAGAAAATCAGTCTTGAATATAAGGCAACTACTTATTTCTTGAAAAGAAGAGATTTATGTCTTATATATAGTAAATAGTATATAATTTGTTTAATATGACATTTTTGTTTTAACCATTTAAGACATGAATTTCTGAACTGTTTAAGGCTATTAATGTCTGAAATACAAGACATTAATGTCTTTAAAAGTTAAGAAAGTAAGTAGGAGTCTTGAAATTTCAAGACAATATTTTGTGTGTAAAGTTTAATTCTCAAACTCCCACGTGACTTGCTAGGCAGTTGCTTAATTTGACTTTTCGATATTTTCAGGCAAACGTCACGCGTTAATGTCAGACAAGTTCGACACAGACTATTGGAACATATTTGGCGAAGCGTTCGTTGAAAATTCTACTTGTTGGGGATCGAACGGCTATCGACATAATCGATCATCGATAAATTTAGACGCATGGTGCCGTGTATCTCTGTTCATTATATCGAACATGAAACAGGGATATTTTGAAGTGATCCGAAGCAAAAGGCGTAGTTGTGTATCCGCTGGATCTTCTGGTCATTTGACACATCATTATCAACTTAGTCCAGCGCCAGCGCTCCGCAAAACAACAGCCCCAGTAAAATCAGAGATGTATCGCAACAAAAACGACACAAAGGCGCTCGCGAAACCTCGACATAGCAGCGAAGATTCAAATGACGAGCGCAAAAGTGAGGTTTCGAGCAAAAAGACCACAAAAGCGACGGTGATTTTCGTTGAAAACGTAGAACGAGCACAACCTGGGCAATTGTCACCGATGGGTAACGATAGAGTTTCTGGGGATGAATGCAATGGTTGGAGCAGTGCACCTACAGATTCTGATTGCTACTGCAGTGCACAAGGCAGCGCGGAGTGCTTGAGCAATCTGAGTGGGTCACCACGCAACCGTAAAATGGCAAACTTGAGTGGTGATAATGCAGTTCAAGGCGTCTTTTTGTATCAGTAGCAGGAGTGTCACGGGTCCTAAACTAATATATAAGGTAAAATTTGACCAAATTTTTACTCCAAAGCGGGACTCATATCTCAGAACGTCCGCCAAAGTATTTGAATAATTTTTCCAAATCTAGTAGCAAGCGGAAGTATAGGTAATATATGAACTAGACGGTATAAAACGTAACGAGTTTTGACAATCATGATGTAAAAGATTATTCTAAATCCTGTTTAAAGTCTTTTTTGCCTGTATACAAATTGATTTTTATTACCCAACTGGTAACAGGCGTAAAGCTACTGCAGTATAAAAGTTCTGAAAAGAGTCTTCGGATTCCGGGCATAACCTGTTGCACACAAACATAATGGTGAACGTATAGCCCTTATTGAGAAATTTCGAACATTCTACAAGCTAATTTATAAACCGGGGGCAGAAGCTTTATACTAATTTTTATGTGAGAGTTTGCTATTAACTTTTCGCGTTAAAATTACATTTTTCAAACTGACTCTGCCAATTATTAAGAAACACCTTACAAATATATAGTTTGGCTAGAGGCAATACCTGAACCTGCTGTGAACATTATTACCTGTAAGCATTTTGTGCTAATGGATTTTGTTCACAATAATTTATGTTTGAGATGAGTTTTACCGTTTAGGAAGCTATGTATCTGATCAGTCTTAAAGGCAAAAATTTGCGTTTAGTGTCGGTACAAGAAGAAACATGCAGGATTAAATATTGAACATGTTGACTGCGCAATTATAAATATCATAATCTGAGTGGAGGATCCAGAGAATGTCGGGTGGGGTATCCATCCCAGAACCGACGTTTCCCTGCTGCAAATTTTGCGATGAAAATGGTTTATTTGGAGTTTACAATGACTTGTTTTCCAGTCCAATGGATGAAAAATATTGCGAGAGTACAACATAAAATTAAATGTGTGCGCTTTCGCTAAAATTAGTCGAATGAGAACGTAAAAAATACTAAAAAGCGTTGGGAAATTTCGGATCCGCCACTGAGAACAATTATTAAATTTTAAGTTCACACTGCAAAAAATGATGAGTGAAATTGACTCGCTCCCAAATAGGCTCAGATTACACAACCTGAGTCAATTTCGACTCCTCCAGAGTCAAACGTGCGACTAAGAGAGTCGAATTTGACTCAATTTGTGCAGTCCCGTAGAGCCGATTTTGGAGAGAGTCAATTTGACTACACCATTTGTTGAAGTGTATGAACAAGATATCTAAATTGAAAAGTAAACCTTCGTTTGTGTTTGATATATGTGACTCAATCAGCAACTATTCTTGACTTTGTTAACGAATAAATTTTAATTTCGAAATACATCACTTTCAAATGATCAATGATTCCACTGTAAAATTGAACAATTGTATTGAACGCAGACGAAAAAAGGGCGGTTAAATGAGCGCACTGGTAAAGAATTTTTGCGCGGGTATACTATCGGGTAAAAAATGAAATTTCCGCAAGTAAAACAAAGCGCGCGGTAAAAAATCTTTACACACTTACACCTCTGAGGCCCGTCACCAGAGGGCCACCAGTGGAGGGCTAAGCTTCTTATCGATTGACCTCTGCCTAGAAAAGTTTCAGCCTCGCGTTTGGAAGCTCTTTCTAAAAAATATTTTCCCCTTCAATATATATGTTGCGCTTGCTACAGGCCTTTTAGCTTTGTATACCATTCAAAGCACTTCATGTACGTCCGACTCTATTAGATGCTTACGCATCTTTGTACAGTGTTTAACATCATCGATTAAACACAACTCATGCTAATTATAAGGCGCTGCGTAAGCCAAAGCCGAAGTCTAAAATTTAAGCGTCATAAAAATTATAAGCCTAAGCCTAAGCCTGTTAATCACTGAAGTCTAACTGTACTGTTTCCTAATAGGCACGCCTGTGTAATTAACAAGAACATAGACTCTGATATTTGTACCCTATTCGCGACTGGCTTTTCAGCTGTATTATTAGCTAGCCCCAGGGTTTTGGAACCGTTAACAGTTAGAATAGAAATGTTTCGCGGCCTCTGGGAACACATTTAACCTTCTCGAGATATAACGTTATATATTACTTGTTGGAATGAAAGGTTGTCATGGATGAACTTCAGCTGTAGCAGGCACCTGTTCCGAATTTCCGTGTGACTTTATTCAAAATTTGTCCTAAATTTTGTATTTTGTTGCTGAATATGCCGGATAGTTATTGCTGAATAACGCTTTATATTGTGGGCTAGCTAACAAGTGTATTTTGTTATTGTGTTTTCTTATGAATAGCATGGCGTATAGTATGCGGTCACGTGTACAGCGAAGCGAAGATTAATAGAATTATCAATCTTTGTTGCCAGATTTCGCTGAGTTGTCTTCATTTTGAATTTTACCACAGGCTACTTCACAGATAAATAATCGACTTAACAGTATAGTCATGGCTGAAATAAAAAATTAAATTCCGCGTATGAAATTGACAGTTAGTTTCGATCAACATTTAAAGTGGAGCAACTTCAATTGCTTGAAACTAATGTACATCGCTGGGTTTGTGTATAAACAATGGTCAACTTGCCAGCTTTGGCAGCTAAATTTCCTTGAACCAGCGGTACTTTTGACCAAAGTTTCACATTTTGTGCTACACTTGTCTGTTTTAATCCCATACGGTGCTGCGTGGCGTCGTCTGGCGTCTTTCGCATGACTCGTCGTAACAATTTGTAAATAAAATTTTTTTGACCGACAGCACTGCGCATAGTGTCAGCGTTAATCAGGTGACGTCAAACAGAATTAGTAGGTAATGTTAACCTAAACTGCCAATCAAATGCCTGAGGCAAAAACGGCCATTAGGAATGTTTCTTTGGTTAATAAGAAACATAAACAATGCTCTTAACAGTGTTTCAGTGATTTAGTGTTCGGCTTTGAAACGTTGCATAGTCAAAAAGGGGCCGGGTGGGGGGGGGCTAAGCCCCCCTGGAACCATTTTGGCCCCCCTAGAAAATTTTCAACCATGCTCACAAGTTATTGAAAACCCTTGTATACCCTTCCTGAAAATTGTAGTCCCTAGCAAGGCGAGCTAGCTACGAGTCCGTGCACAGAGCACAAAATTACAGGTTTAAAATTCAAGTGACGTGGCTCGCGTCGGATCTAACCGAACCGATCCGCGAACTAAAGCACGATCGCGGACCGGCTCGAACGGATGTAAAATAACCCTGGTCGAATCCGGGGTTAATTTCTGGATCGGATCGGTGTGGAGGTTGAATAACTTTGCGACTATACCACAGCCAGGGTTGAAGAAAAAATTTGTAGTCAAAAAGACGTTGCATTTGGTGCTGTAGTTAAACAATGGTTTGTAAAATTTGGCCAAAAATATATTTTTTAAACTTTTTTTGGAATAACACCGGTTTTAATTAAACCTTCCAAAATTGCTGTAAAGTTATAATACAAACCATCTCAATGAACGGCAGAATTTTATAACCAGTCGACTATATTTATTGCGCGAACCTCGACCAATCCAAACTGGGTCGCTTTTTTGTTCACGACACCAAAACTACACAGTAAAAGGTGTCGAAATACTACTCACTCTTGAATTAATGAGACGCTACGTCTAACTGATTGGCAGTCTGCAAACATAACATTTAAGTTTCGGTTTTTCTTAAAATTCCTGAGCTCATGTTTGAATATTAAAATAACATATATTAAACAAGCTCTATTGCGATTTAATAGCATGAATAATACATTGCAAAAAAATGGTGAGTCAAATTCAACTCCGCCAGAGTCAAATTTGACGCACTTAGTCGCATGTTTTACTCTGGCGAAGTCGAAATTGACTCAGTTTTTGTAGTCCCGTACAGACTATTTCGGAGGGAGTTAATTTGACTCAACATTTTTAGCAGTGTATGCTATTTGTAAGCGCCGAATTTACATTTTACCATAAGCTTAAACCCTATGATTAGTAGCAAACAAACTCTGGCATAAATGATAATCATTAAGATAATTTTAACTGCCATAGTTGGACCAGCTATTATGCTAACACGTTTTGTTGCTAAACTGCCCCCAAATATCCATTTTCGATATTAATAAATAATTTATTCGAATTTCCCGTTAATACAAAACCCTTTAATGATGAAATGATATTGCTTGTAAACCTAACAATCAGTGATATCTAATATGAATTATCATTGGCCTCTATTCTTAAATGTGTGTAGCAACTATCACCAGTTGGTGACAGGTTTTGTAATTTTCGAACCAGTGCATTGTGTGGTTCGAATTTCTGCATTTGTTTATCATTTGATATACCTTAGCTACTTCTGTACCAATTTTAAAATAGCATGAGTTTTTAAGTATATATATGAATCCTATAAGCAATTGGTAATAGGTTCTATACGCATTTGAGAATATGCGCCCTTATTTTATTGTAACTTTCTAAATTAGCCTGTAGCCCCTTAAAATCAACTTTTTTGAATTTAAAACCCTAAACACTCCGCGATAAAGATTTCAAAGAAAAAAGTTCATCGTCCAGCTGTGGATAGGATTGAATCGAATCGAATCGGGAGTGGAAACTCGTTATTGAATTGTTCCATGCCAATTATTTTCAATCCAATCCGATCCACATGATTATGTCGAATAATTAATTCTTAATAGCGCCCATGAAGAGGTTCTATGTACAAAGCATAAAAATTACAAGTGCAAGAGAGATCTGAAACTGATTGATTTTTTGGTCAAAACTGCATTTCTATTAAATTTTAGTTTCAACATTACGATACCTTCTGTATATATGTATATACATATATATGTATATATGTATATATATGTATATATACATATATACACATTTGCCTTTAACAGTATTGTAATGCGTAGTTTAATTGAATCTATCAACAAGGGAAATGTGTAGACAGACAGAGGCTGTCTGAAACAAATCCATGCGCGGGTATTCGTTCACTTATTGCGACAACTGCATTGGTTAACAAGAACTGGACCCTAAGAGTCTAAAAATGTCAATTATCTTTAATTAGAGTTCCTAAAAATGGTTCATTGACCAAATAATGTTCGGTCGCCAACTTAAGTACTTACTCGCAGCACAAAATACGAAACTTGATTTCGAAGCTGAAACCAACTCGTATTTACAAAATCCATCAATGAATATTTTAAATGTATTTTGACCTTTTGATGTTTGTGAATTTTATTTTCGACGAGATTAAAACGTGGAGACGAAAAGTGAAATTTTGAACAAACCAGAAGTAAATTTTATGTCAAGTTCACAATTTAAAGTACTGTTTGCCGACTGAGCTGCAAGCATTTATACTGTGTAAAACTTGAATTCCTAAATCGTAACGTGTAAACAGATGGCTGATTGTTTAAGAATAAAAAAATAAACTTATTTTATTTATTGAAAAACAATTAGTTGGAGTAGATTGACGGCTGCAAATTCTATTCTTTTGATACAATTCGGTGTTCTAGTACAGGTATCAAGCCATGTGGGCAATGATTGACCACCTTGTAATCCTGGATTAGGTTGTTCTACTCGAAAGAGCGGGGGCAATGGCAGGGTGTTAAAACGGATAGTAAAAATAACGGAAATGGAAACGCATGATGATCAAAATAACGGGAACGAAAAACGGACTTAGTGTTAGGAGGTTGGGGGGGCGAAAGCTCCCATTGTGCTTACGGTCCCTTAAACTTCCGGGGGGAGTCAGGGGGCGGATAACGATCCTGAGAATCCAATTAAAGAAAATTTTTCTGTGTAGAGGAGCTTTTCCTTGTTGTGGGCGTAGCTGTACCTCTGTCCCAACGTCCCACTGTTCCAACTTTCCCAGCAGTTCCGCTGTCTCTACTGTCCCGCTGTCCCAACTGTCCCAAATGTCCCAACTGTCCCGCTACCCCACCTGTCCCAATTGTCCCGCTATCCCAACTGTCCCAAATGTCCCGCTGTCTCAACTCTTCCTCTGACGCTGTCCCATCTGTTCCACTGTCCCAACTGTCCCGCTGTCCCGACTATCCCAACTGTCCCAACTGTTGGGAATGTCTTGCTGTCCATTATTCCAACTATCCAAACTGTCCCACTGTCAAAACTGTTCCAAATGTCCCAACTAATTGTCCAAACTGTCCCGCTGTCCAAACTATCCCGCACTATCCCAAATGCCCCAGCTGTCCCCATTGTCCAAATTATTTTTGTTGTGTGTACTCCTGGTACATTGCTGTCCCTGGACAATGGGACGGTCTTTAGGTAACATCGGCTGAAAAATTTCGTAATTTTTATTTCATTTCGAACAATGACAGCATATCTATACTGATAAAAAAGGTCAGTGTAAACAACAGGGGTGGAACAGTATTATAAGCATATTCCTAAGCTTAAGCCTCAGCCTAAGCCTAACCTAAGCCTAAGCCTAAGCCGAAGCCTAAGGCTAAGTGTAAGAATGAGCATATTCCTAAGCTTAAGCCTAAACCGAAGCTTAAGCCAAGCAAAAAACTAGTCTAAAACTTAAGCTTACTCTTTTCTGGTCCCGCTGAAAAACGTGCCTCCCGTGATCTTTAGATGGGTCTATAATCACAATTGCCAGATATATACATGATTTAAAACTAATTTGAACATAAAAATAACAGAAGTATTTTTTATTTCTTTAATGGAATGGGAAACGAACGCAGACTTTTACCGGAAACGGAAACGGATATTCGGTTACACCCTGAGGCAATGTACAACAAGAGGTCTGGCTTAGATTTGGGTTCCGGCGCTGGTAGAAGTTCTGTCGGAGGATCCGACAATTTCGGCAATGAAAAAGTTATTTATTAAAGTAATGAACTTTAATAGAAATTGGCGTTCATGAGGTGTGTATATTGTCTGAATAACCCTAGCTGGATTGAAAAATAAATAACACTCCGGAATCGAATCGCGAGGAAGGTATTCTTCTGAAGCGGAATCGTTGTTAACTGCCCATGGAAACAATTTAAAAACAGATATATTTTTAGCAAATCGGCAAAAGGTAGCGGAAAACTGTAAAAAATTGATTTTTCTCACGTCAACCAATACGGAACGAGTTTCGTTTTAGTGTCCAAGGCGCTGATTACAAGATTTTGTAATACCTGTTTGATTGAATATATCACACGTTATTGCTGGTTCTGTTCACTGTAGCTATGTTTGATACGCAGCTGTAGCAGAAGGATGCGTAATTTCTGTTGCCTCAACTGAGGCTTAATTTTATCACGGCTGCTGATTTACTTGATTTTGTAATACCTGTTTGGATGGATATACCAGATATTTTTACTGCTTGCGTTCATTGTAGCTGTGATAGAACTGTACCAGAAAAAGGCGTAATTTCTGTTGCGTCCTGAGGCTTAATTTTATAAAATCAAAATTGCTTTTGCAACTGAATTTTATTTCTTTGATCTTAAAATGGGTTGCAGTATCTGTATATGTATTAAAATTGTAAATTTTGTTGCATCTGATAAATTCAACATTCTCAGCTGTGTAACGCAAATTTTGAACCAAACTTCACTCACTTGCATACCGTAACGAAGAATCTGTTCTGATGGAAAATAATATTTATTTCAGAAACACAAGCTGTTATAGCGAATATATAAGTTGTAAAAGGTATCAAGTGGATATGGAATCTCAACTGGTTAATGCTGGAATGGTGTTATTGTTTATTGCTGTCACAGTTGTTCAATTGGGAGCGGAAAGTTCAGAAACGCTTGCACAACCTAACGATTACATGGCCAAAAAGAAAAGTTTGGATTTACATCCTGAGGTGAGTGGTCTGTTTAGCCGTATGGCGTAAGTAAATCAACTGCTTAACCGAATTCTCTTTTTGGTTTCAGTTTAAATTTCCTTAATTTTTGCATAATAGTCAAACGACTGTACCAAATGCATTCCATGTAGTTATTAAATAAACGAAACTTTAGCGTCATAACCAAACTTGCGTCAAATGATATAAAACATAAGCTGTTTTAATGCCTAAACTATGAAACTTTTGGCTTAAAGGATCTTGGCTGTTTTTCGTTTTGCGCCCGCCAGCCGGCGTTCGGCTAGCAATTTTATCGGATCTAAAAAAATTCTGCATATATCAACATATTATGACCTCGCTTAGACTTAGTTTTAGGCGTATACTTACAGTGAGACCAAGGCGCGGATTAGGGCTGTGATTTAAGCTTAAAAATAAGCTTATGCTCCACATTGGTATACGTACATTGATTCGCATTTGAATTTTACAACAAAAGATACCGGTTAGAAATTGACGATACGGAATGTCGTACATAGAATCCGTACTTACATATTATATATATGCATGTTTTTAATTTTGAGGATTTATTTGATAACGATTCACTGGAGTTCGACACTGGCAATAAACGATCAAACAACCAAGTGAGTGCACCATTGTAAATTCCAATGAGTTAAATAATCAACTCAGCTAGTGAGTTAGTTATTTCTGAGTTAATAACAATAAGCATTAACTCGACACTCTGAGTTGAGCTGATTTTCACTCTCAGGTGATATGATTCCGGTTCAGTTGATCAGTTAACTCAGAATGAGTTGAATTGACACACAAATCTGAGTTCTTATAGTCCCAACTCAGACGGAGTAATTCAACTCAGTCTGAGTTAAAATCAACTCACTGTAATTTACAGTGCACTGTAAATTCCAATGAATTGATTAATCAAGTCACCTAGCGAGTTGGTTATTTCTGAAATAATATCAGTAAACATCAACTCACTCTGAGCTGAGTTGTTTCTCACTCTGAGTTGAGCTGACTCTCGGTGAATTGATTAATTCACTCAGAATGAATTGAATCAACTCAAAATTCTGAGTTCTGATAGTCCTAATACTCAGACCGAGTGATTCAACTCATTCTGAGTTAAAATCAATTCACTGAAATTTACAATGCTTAAACGTAAAGCCTACTCTGCTAAATTTCAAGATGCTAAAATTTTAAAATTTTAAAATCGCCCAGTAAAGTGTGGCTCAGTACAATACTACAATCGTGATCATTTCATCATTTTACTACCATCAAATGCATACTATTATAGTTCCGACATCTAAACCTACTCTTTTACAGACCCACCAGCATCCTGGACGGCCCTTAAAGTAGCATGGGCCACCAGATTATATATAAACAAAGTGTGTTTTTAGAAAGGCAGAAACCAATTGGTCAACGAATGGCTGCGATCTGCAGGATTACGAGTATTCAAGAAAAAATAAAAACAAAAACTTTATACTTGATTCAAAGTGTTAAATTGGCAATCGAATAACACTATCCATAACTTTTGAACATTACTATACAATTCATATTTGTTAATGTTTCGCAGACTAAGCTCATCTTTATTCGGAGAACGAAGATAAAGCGCATTAAGGTATCTAAAACGATATGCCAGCAGACTGCATGTTTCTATGTTGGAATTACTTGCCCAAAGTTAAGGACCACACCGGAAATTGAACCTCGGCCCTCTTGCACTCGAGTCAAGCATACTGCCACTACACCATGTGGTCGATTGCAACAACGTCATATTTCGGTATATTCGAACATGTATATATTTGGCAATCGTTTTGCTTTTTACATAGACTTACCGTGCACAAATACCGACACCTTTCTCTGGCTACATCCTTGTATCAGTGTCATAAATGCCCTTAAATGGCTGGCTAATTTTTGTGAACCAGTTTTAAACAGTTTGAAAAGGGTACGCAAACGCGATTTATAATTTCTCGCACCTGCAAAATTTTTTTATCCGCCTCACGAACGGGAATTTTATTGCAGGGACGCTACCAGGAATTTAAAGATTGCACGAGTTACCTTCTATACACAGTTCGAAGCAGGTATCTTGGCTTGCCAATTGAAAATCTTTTTAGTTATGGATACAGACCACAAAAGGGGTTAACCTAAAAACCCAGCTTGGCTACGCCCATGATTATTCGGACTAAAAAGCATTGTGTAAGAAACATTGTAAACTTTGGATATATGCACGTAGCCAGCTCACCATGCTAGGGGGCTAAAAATATTTCAGGAGAGGCATACAAGGGTTTTCAATGACGTACAAGCAATGTTTAAATTTTCTAGGGGGCCAAAATTTTATCCTGGAGGGGGGGGGGCTGAGCCCCACCGGCCACCCCTTGGCTACGAGCCCGTTCGGATATTGGTAATCATTTGCAATATATGACTTTGAGTACAATAAATATTGTCGAATGAATGAAAAACATAAGTAAGTTTCGTCGTCTTGTGTTTACTGATTTTGAAAAGTTGCAATACACATTTTAATAATTTAATATCACATAGAATCATCGGCATTGAATTTATGGTCCCAGGTATAACGATGGTTAGGCAAATCAGTGTATTTTAGGAATTTCTGACAGACTAAATTGTCTTGAAATAGGCTCCTATATTTAGATTTAGTAGCTAAAAGGAATATAGCTTGTTTCAAATGATTCCCCCTGCAAGCGTAAGCTTGAGGCTAAACATTAACCTAAAACCTACGGCCAAGTTTACGTTGTAAAATTAAGCCTAGGTCTATGTTATGCCAGTTTCTAAAATTTTCTTATGAAATTTGTTTAAACTGTTGTAAAAAATGCACAAGTACATAATGGCTTAAAGTTAGAATATTATTCTGTTCACAATCATATTGTAGCATCTCAGTAGCTCTACCCAAAGTATTGAAACTATAAAGTTCTTAAACGTAAAGCCTACTCTGCTAAATTTCAAGATGCTAAAATTTTAAAATTTTAAAATCGCCCAGTAAAGTGTGGCTCAGTACAATACTACAATCGTGATCATTTCATCATTTTACTACCATCAAATGCATACTATTATAGTTCCGACATCTAAACCTACTCTTTTACAGACCCACCAGCATCCTGGACGGCCCTTAAAGTAGCATGGGCCACCAGATTATATATAAACAAAGTGTGTTTTTAGAAAGGCAGAAACCAATTGGTCAACGAATGGCTGCGATCTGCAGGATTACGAGTATTCAAGAAAAAATAAAAACAAAAACTTTATACTTGATTCAAAGTGTTAAATTGGCAATCGAATAACACTATCCATAACTTTTGAACATTACTATACAATTCATATTTGTTAATGTTTCGCAGACTAAGCTCATCTTTATTCGGAGAACGAAGATAAAGCGCATTAAGGTATCTAAAACGATATGCCAGCAGACTGCATGTTTCTAGGCTCTGGATCCTTGTTGGAATTACTTGCCCAAAGTTAAGGACCACACCGGAAATTGAACCTCGGCCCTCTTGCACTCGAGTCAAGCATACTGCCACTACACCATGTGGTCGATTGCAACAACGTCATATTTCGGTATATTCGAACATGTATATATTTGGCAATCGTTTTGCTTTTTACATAGACTTACCGTGCACAAATACCGACACCTTTCTCTGGCTACATCCTTGTATCAGTGTCATAAATGCCCTTAAATGGCTGGCTAATTTTTGTGAACCAGTTTTAAACAGTTTGAAAAGGGTACGCAAACGCGATTTATAATTTCTCGCACCTGCAAAATTTTTTTATCCGCCTCACGAACGGGAATTTTATTGCAGGGACGCTACCAGGAATTTAAAGATTGCACGAGTTACCTTCTATACACAGTTCGAAGCAGGTATCTTGGCTTGCCAATTGAAAATCTTTTTAGTTATGGATACAGACCACAAAAGGGGTTAACCTAAAAACCCAGCTTGGCTACGCCCATGATTATTCGGACTAAAAAGCATTGTGTAAGAAACATTGTAAACTTTGGATATATGCACGTAGCCAGCTCACCATGCTAGGGGGCTAAAAATATTTCAGGAGAGGCATACAAGGGTTTTCAATGACGTACAAGCAATGTTTAAATTTTCTAGGGGGCCAAAATTTTATCCTGGGGGGGCTGAGCCCCACCGGCCACCCCTTGGCTACGAGCCCGTTCGGATATTGGTAATCATTTGCAATATATGACTTTGAGTACAATAAATATTGTCGAATGAATGAAAAACATAAGTTTCGTCGTCTTGTGTTTACTGATTTTGAAAAGTTGCAATACACGTTTTAATAATTTAATATCACATAGAATCATCGGCATTGAATTTATGGTCCCAGGTATAACGATGGTTAGGCAAATCAGTGTATTTTAGGAATTTCTGACAGACTAAATTGTCTTGAAATAGGCTCCTATATTTAGATTTAGTAGCTAAAAGGAATATAGCTTGTTTCTTAAATGCATTCCCCTGCAAGCGTAAGCTTGAGGCTAAACATTAACCTAAAACCTACGGCCAAGTTTACGTTGTAAAATTAAGCCTAGGTCTATGTTATGCCAGTTTCTAAAATTTTCTTATGAAATTTGTTTAAACTGTTGTAAAAAATGCACAAGTACATAATGGCTTAAAGTTAGAATATTATTCTGTTCACAATCATATTGTAGCATCTCAGTAGCTCTACCCAAAGTATTGAAACTATAAAGTTACACCAAAGTTTAAATTAAATTCAACTCGAATAGCAAAGTTAGACCAGTGCAAAATAGGCTAAAATATAGGTCTCGTGCTGCATTCGACGCGTCTTTTGATACCGAATCAAAGCCTAACGCCAAGCCAATGACGTCATCAATTAAATGGACCTGTTTGTCGTTGTTGAAACGATCCGAAATATAACTAGAATCAAATTTCGTATCATCAGTAATGACCCTGTTCCTGGCGAACAGTGCACGTATCCAAGACTTTCCGGTGGCGAAAGATACTTTTTTAAGATTTTGGTATTGTGCAGATCCGGTCTGAGTCCGATTCTCCGCAGGCAAAATTTTTAAAGGCTGCACTGCAAAGCCCGACAAAATTGCGTGAATGGCATAAAAGTAAAATGTGAGATAAGGCATCCGCCTTTGCCGGTTGAGTTCTTTGTGAATTTACACAACATGCTTCCGCAGAAAATTATATTTGGGGGGCAGAGGATAATTTTGGGCGCCCCTACTTTATTGACCCGAATAAGAGGGAGGGAGACTGATATTTATTCGGCCTCTCCAGAGGGTACCCCCTTGTTATTCGGTTACGGACTGTTATTTATTTTTAACCCATGCTATGACATTAAGAACAAAATTACCTAAAAGGGTCACAAAACAATGCGGGATCGCTGCAAATGTGGCCAGCGGCAATCAGTATTGGTGTCTAAAACAATATCTTAATAAATATATATAATCCTAAACTTTAGTGTCATAGTGCGATTCACATTCTCAATTGTGCGTCACACCTGTCATCAATAAATATTAAATTCTGAAACAAGCGGACAGTAATATTCCGCTCAGTAGATGTGTAAGCGGACGAAATTTTCGAGATTAACATCAGGGCTCTACACTTTCTATATTTACCAACTGCTGATAGACGCTAAACAGATTTCGACAATACGGCCATAAATGTTCAGCTGTTTTTACTTTTGGCCGGATTGGATATCCATTGAGATCGATTTCAGCGTTGGGAACCGACAGAGCAAACAATGTCGACCGCGCTGAATATCGACAACTTTCGGCGAAAAATGATGTCAGAAAAGCCAACTCGTCCGATTGGCACCTGTAAATGCAAACAGACAAATTGAACGGAACTCGTATTTTTACAGTTATGAAAGAAGGGTAAATATTTTCAAACACTTATAGCACTGGTCACCAGTTTGGGTCTTTAAGCCTTCGAAATCCTAGATTTGAGGATGTCGCGCAATTTTCAAAACACCAGGGCGAATGAAATACGAAAAATGTGCTGTATTTCGAGCCTCTAAACTTTACTGGTTCAAACGTTTATACTAAACTTAACCAGACTTATCAACAATTCATAATAACGACTGGCACATTTGAGAATGCGGGCAGAAATCTTGAATTCATTCACTGAAACTTTACCATTATGATTTATCTGCATAAATTGTTTTAACAGAAAACTCGACTACTTATATAAATAAAGATAAGAATACATGGAAAAATAACTTCTTGAGCCGTATTCTCAACTGTGTGTAGCACTCATTTTGCCAGTTAGTAATGCAGACCCATAAACAGTCGACGCGACCCAGCTACGAATTGAGAAATTCAGCCCGGTGACATGCATAACTAAATGCAACAAACTTGCAAAATTTTGCTGCACAATTTTCATTAATAAAATAATACATAAAAAATCATCAACTGTTGATAGGTGCTGCGCACATTTGAGAATACGGGCTCGTAATTTAAGATGTATTACGCATATCATAAATGATAATATTTCAAACCTGGGCCCATGTATAGATCAAAGGCGGAACGTTTTAAGCTGTAGATATACATTTTTACTTAGGATAAGCCTTAGATAAAAACTCATTCATACGTTTATGCTTATAGGCTTAAGTATGGGCGTAGGCTTAAGAATAGAATATGCTAAATACTACTGTTACGGTCCTGTTCTATACATTGGCCAAAACTTGTATAACCGATCGCTGAATGCAGTTTCTTTTTGAAACTTGGCAGCTAAGGTTGAAATTTGTTGTCGCTCCTTCAATACAGTTTGAAGGTGTCGAGAAGCGGATAGAATGGCTAAAAGCATAATACACAACAGTAGATAAATTGCTTTCCAGTGGATATTGTTGACTTACATCAAATAACACAAATTTGTCTAAAACACGTCTGATATTTGAGCTGTGATTATCGACTAAACTTGCAGCAGGGGAAGTATGCAAAGGAACTTATAAGGAAACGTATCCAACCAACATTTTTAGATGGACAATAAAAAGGTTCTTTTACACGTCTGAGCTAATGTATGGAACATGGCCGTAAAAGTAGTATAAGCATATTCCTAAGCCAAAGCTTAAGCCTTAGCGTAAGAATGAGCTTATATCTCAGCCTAAGCCTAAGCGTAAGAATTAGCTTATATCTAAGCCTAAGACTAAGCCTAAGCAAAAAATTAGCGTAAAGCTTAAGCTTACCTTATTGTTGTGCCGCAGAAAAACGTTCCACCATTGGTTCTTACTGTATATACGTTAACGGTCAAAAATATCTCTGGCTCACTACACTCGCTTAAAAGCCATAATTATACAGCGTTAGAGTTTGAAGTAACAGAAGGCGAAACCATTGCTCCCTTTAATGGTTGTGCTATACTGGACGTCCGGCGCCGTCCGTCACCGGGCGTCATCCGTACGGCACCGTGCGAGAAAGCGAAAAATGTTTTTCTAATTATACCTCAGTTGATAAACCGGAAAATTTTAAGCATTTCAATGTTACGGTGAAACATTGAAAATGTATGAACAAGTTGAAATAAAATTTCCGCTTTCAAACTATAGGGATAATTCTGGTGTTTATTTTGCACAAATTTTTAAAGTTTCCTTAGAAACAATCTAAAACATTGTCGTTTAACGTTGTAAATTTAAAGTTATTCTCGTTTCTATTTATAGGGTTCTGGAGCGTTTGATATTCACAATTATAGATCACTGTTTACATTTTCATTTTAAGATATCATAACAGTCTGGGTACAACCGGAGTTCTGCCTCCGTCTCTGGCAGAAAATCTAGCTCCGGTTCCGGTAGAATTTTTCCGTAGGTTCCTGCAATTTCGATAGCGTATGTGTTAACTTTCGACACAATTTTGAGAAAAAATTACCAAGATTTGATAAAAAATAAGCGTAACACTAAGCGATTTAACAACCTATTACAGGTATTTGAACAAACTAAACATCATTTTAACTACCTAAATTACTCCGTCATGTCCGGCTTCACGTCCGACAAGTTTTGGTTAACCTCCGGCTCAGATATTTTTCACTTCCGGTTGCACCCTGAAAACGGTATATAATTCTCTAACTTACATTTATACATAGCGTACGCAATGCATAACGTTTGTCGTTTTTCAACCCGTTGCTCGCACTCAAGGATATCAGCTGAAAATTGTTTTACTAATTTTTGTAATAAACCTTATACTTTGATAATACTTTTACTACTTTATAGTCCGAATTAATTTTTTACACCATGAAGGTGCCTCAGTTTTACTGCAAATAATAAGCCAAACCACAGTAAACTTTAACTTTGATAGAAGATATTGGCGAAAAGTGTAACTTTCGTGAAACTGGCATTCGGATGATTTAAACTCACAAAAAATGTAAACAATTCTTCGACCGAAGCAAATGTTTTTCAGGAGAATTTTCACGAGAATTTTCATCTTCCAAAATAATCAATACTGTCAGAATGCTATACGAGCATTCGAAATCGATTTTATTGATAAACTTAGGTTTTGTTTCTGCAACTCACGGACTAATATTCAACTGTACCACGTTTATACTAATTTGAAACAGGATTTTAAGGTGTCGTGTATCGAATACAGCGTTTAAAGCTTCTTGATAGTATAAAAGTAAATTTCAGAATACCACTGAACTCAAATTAAAACTGAATATAATAAAACGTGTACCGTAGTGACTCAAAAGGGGGCTGATATTTATTTCGCCTCTCCAGTGTGTACCACTCCTGTTATTCGGTTACTGACTGCAATTTATTTTAACCAGCCCTCCGTCGCCCATCGGTACTAACTAGTGATGGGCATTGGATATTTTCTCATATCTGGATATTCGACAATTCTTGTCGGATATTTATCCGGATATCCAGATATCCGGAATTAAATTTTCTACTTCGGATATCTGAAAATCGATTTTGCGTTTTTTTGTGTTTTCGAATCTCAAGTTTCGTTTGTCATGTACTTGTTTAACTTGTTGCCGTAAGGGAAGTACCCTGACTGATAAGCTGATTGCTATGATCTTAAAGCATACAATTCTAAATATAGTTTTTATTACGCAACTGCTGCAATAGTGTTGGGTATTCGGTTTAGAAGATTGCTACCAACTAATAAATACTTGCGTTGGCTAAATACTTGAAACTGAGTCAATTTGGTTTGTCTCCGATTTTACCGAATGTCACCCTTCGTTCGAACTATATATACATGAGTTGTTTTACGTTTTAATAAAGAACCACATTAAAATATACTTACATTAAATCGCACAAATATCAGCCCATGTTACTTTTAGTAATGCACCGGTTCGGGTCACTACCGTAGCCTGAATGAAGACAAGCTTAAATATTTACATTAAAAAGGGGTAGGAACTGCTTAATAAAATTAGCAGTTTAATTTAAAATTACAAATAACTATTTGTAAACTAACATAGCTCATTCGGCGATTTGAGCCCTTTTTGTAAAATCATTTCAGTTTTTTCGTGATGCTGAAACAATAACTGAAATATTGTTAATATTCAAGCCGCACGTTATACATATAATAATAGTAAGTTGAACCCAGCAGTTTGTTTACATGAATAGTCTTGAAATGAAATTTAAGCAAAATACATACTTTAAGTCACTGAGTAAATCTTAAGTGATATAAAGTGTCAGTTCAGGTGTTGGTGTTCTGACATTGGGTTCACTAAGATTGTACGCTGAACGTGCTTTTAAAAGCAAAATTAAACATTCCTTGTTGTGACACTGCTTCAAATATTGTATTTATTTGCTGTTTATAGAAAAGCTAAGTATTCACTTATTCGACGACTTTAGTAATTACTTAATCTCATAACTTAAGTATATACATAAGTAAGATGTCAGACACTCAACCGTTAATAATTACCGTTTCAAGATCAGACTGAAAGTCTACAACGAGTTGGTCAAATTCGCAAGTTATCGGTGTGCACGTATTTCGAAATACTATGAACAGAAATCTTCCAATCGCTGATTCAATTGTTCGTTGGTCAGTACCAGAGATGCAGTGGTCATATGTATGTCTATACGCTGTCTAGAAACCAGTATTTCACGAGCGTGGGACCAATTTCTTCTTGTGGTATCAATTATGGACGCAACGACAGGCCCGTAGCCAGCTCACTTTATTAGAGTGCTTAAAAGTTTTGGCCCATGTATAGAACAAGCCCGGTACAGTAGTATAAGCATATTCCTAAGCCTAAGCCTAAGCCTATGCCTAAGCCTAAGCCTAAGCGTATAGATGAGCATATTTCTAAGCCTAAGCCTAAGCCTAAGCGTATAGATGAGCATTGCAAGCGGCTTGATTTTCTTGCTGCTGCAGTTTGATTGGTCAATCGCAATGTTCCTTTGAAAATACTTGCAGCTGCAGGCATATGATGCAAGTTGCAGCTGGAGATATCGCCGCAAAAATTTGCACATGTGGATGGGGCTTTACTTAATCGATGGTTCAATACATAGCAAATAGCATCAAAATGTATTAAATGCATAGTATAGACGGAATAATTCTAAGCTATATGAAAAGATTACCTTCATTGAAAATCTGGCAAACGTTGGCTTGAGGGAATGCCGTTTTGCCGCGGGACTCCAATAGAATATATAAGGTTAAGTTTTAGACTGGGGCTCATATACAGTTTCTCTCGACATTTAAAATTAAGACTTAGATTCAGAGAAACGGCTTTGGCTTAAACTTAAGAACGTCTTTTCCGAAATCTATGCGTATGCCTAAGCCTGAGCCTAGAAATTATCCTATGAGGAAAAGTGTGCAGCTTGGGCTTAGCATAGGCCTATGCTGAGTTATAGGGTTATCCAACTGAGAGACTTAGGTTTGAGCTTATACGCCTACGTGGAATAGGGTTATACTACTGTTACGACCTTTAAAAGATTGGCGGAAAATTTGATCAAACTTACCTCAATTAGGTTCGTAAGCTTCGCAATATCGCGTTCAGATTTATAGCTAAACGGAAGCAGATGTTCGAGTGTTGACAACTTGTATTTGGTATTAGGTTCTGAATTTTAGCAAATACGACTTGTTTTAGGGTTATGAATCAAATTAAACAAATGGGTTGGACGGTTCTATAAAAAATTTCATTTTAAATTCAATGTCATGTTTGCCAGGCCAATACTTAGATTAAACTTGCACTTATCATCTGTAGCTGCTGTTTACCATCAGAGAGACAGAATTGGTAAAATACTGCTTTTAGAAACCATGGATTATTTCAATCCATTTAAAATCGTTATTAAAAATAAAGTTTTAAATACATTCAAACAGGTTTGAAATTGAACTCACAAGAAACTGAACCAACTCTTTCTTTTCTAACAACAGATCTAGAATCTTCTTTGGAAGCCCAAGTTAAAAAGTACTAAATTTTAAACTGCGACTACGCCCGGAAATGAATCTCATTTTGCACCTAGTGTACAAGTTTTAATGTGGATGATGCATTATATACAAATAAACTAGACTTGTGTCTCTTCAACTCAACCAACAGCGAGTACAGCTTACTGAAATAACGACTTCTTTGAATGATTAATTGTTTCCATATGTTTAAGTTGCCAAGGCAAACTGTGTAGCTACCGCCCCAATGAAACGATACTAAAGGTCCATAAAACGCAATCAGATCATTCAGAAAAGAGGTAAACGTGTTTTGAGCAATGTGACTTGTGCTGGACATATAGTCAGCACCGCTGAAAGAGCATTACAAGTTTGTTTTGAACCAAACTATGCAGCTTTACGCTAGTGATAATTTTGCGAACAGAATTAGCATAAATTTTAGGAATTTAGTTTTGTTAAGAGATTTCGCTTTGTTGAAAAGTAGACTTCAAATATTCTCAAAATTTAAGATTTGATAACTACAAAAAATTCTAAAATACACAGAAGGTAACAGATATATAGACAAGCTCGTAGCCTTCCTAACAAGCTAGAGTTCCCAAAAAATGCCAGGCAGACCACGTGAAGATTTTGCATACGTCACAAGTAAACCACCATTAGCTTCACCGAAGACAATCAGACATATTGTTTTCGCGGGCGGGATGATCAGCTGTGGTCTCATCATGGCTGCCCGATCCCGGTATATGCAAACGTACGTACACAAAGAAAAATGCTACATACCAACGGTTTCGCAGACATTTGCAGTATATATATTATTGATTGTACCACGACTCATATGGTTACCAGCAGGGGGTATATGTACCCACTGTGCCTTTTAGGTATAACTATTCGGCACACTTAAGGACGGGAAACGCACGCCCCTGCGTGCCTTAACCGTTTGTTGCTGGGTTAATACGGGGTTTCAGCTTGCCTTAACTGTCCTCGTGTGAGTGTAACGGCTATACCACAATTCTGTTAGCGGTAATCGAATGGAAAAGACATCCCCTAAAACATCCAGTAAAACTTCCTCCTAAGGGTACAAACTAAAGTTTTACTTGTCTGGTAGTTTTTAAGGTATCGAAGTGGTTTCGGCGAAGACGGCTGATACAATTTCTCGCCTAAGCATTACCTGTTAGTTTGTCATAGATCTAGGCACGGAAAAAATGCTTCTGCCTTACAGATGCAACCAGTAACTCTTTTCGGGAGAAAATAAGCACGTCCTAAAAGTATTTTTAAAAGCGAGCATAGCGAATGAGAGAAATTTTCAACTTGTGCAGGTTTATTCTACGCCCTCTAAAAGTGAATTTTTCGAGTCTTCAGAGATTTTGTTGGGGGGTGGGCGGGGTGGGTGGTTTATCCTTGTTCTCTTTGTACACGCCGCGGTATCTCAACGTCTGTAGTACACTGCAAAAAACGGTGAGTCAAATTGACTCTCTCCGAAATAGGCTCTAAGGGACTACACAAACTGAGTCGGATTCGACTTCGCCAGAGTCAAATTCGACTCCGTAAAGTCGCACCTTTGACTCTGGTGGAGTCGAATTTGACTCAGTTTGTGTAGTCCCGTAGAGCCTGTTTCGGAGAGAGTCAATTTGACTCACCATTTTTTGCAGTGTAGTGTAGCAACTGTGTTAACTTAATATGTCCACCAGCAACATATTTTACAGCGTAATTTTCCCTCTGCTGCCAATTTGTCTATAGCATCTCTTTGGTCGGATATACAAAAAATGATTAAGGTACAGAAATTTCGTGAACTCACATATTTTGAGAAAGCCTTAGGCCAGGAATTGTTGAATAATCATCTGGTTCAGGCTAAAATATAAAAATTTGCAATTTAAGTGAATAAGATCAGTGAGAATAACGTCAACTGTACAAACAATTAATACACCATCCGCAACAGGGCGTGTTTGCAGTGTGCAAACAAATTTGGGCAAATCCCACATTCCTAAAATTGGTTTCTGATTTTTAAAACTAAAACAGGAACACAAAACGCAAATTTTGAAAACTAAAATCAAATTCGAGAACAGTCAGTAATGTAATGTTTTAAATATCGGTTACCATGACACCTGCAAACTTCAAACGGGAACTGAACGATTTTTTATTTTGACGCTGAAATTTAGTCTCAACAATTCTGATTTTATTTCTCTGTAGCCTTTGGTCTCTTGAACTGTTCCCTTTTCGCATTTAATTATATAAATTCAAGTTACCGTATCTAAGTAAAACCAAATCCCGTTTTTTTCTTTGAGGTCAGTTTTGTTTTAACGGATTTTGAAATAACAAATTTGATCTTTCGACTTCAATTTTTGAAACAGTTTAAATTTACGAACTAAAATTTCAACTTACGCCTAAAATAGCAGTGTTCTTGAAATTGAAGAATTTTATTTCCATGCAGCGAACGCACCTAGTTGTGGAATGTTCATAAGGCAGTATTCTTTGAATTAGACATAGTGAACTTTACAAAAAAATAAATTCTGTTTGAATTTGAGCTTCAACTCAAGGTATCGTGTCAAAAATGCAAAACGCTTTTCGTGTTAAGCGCATAAACCGTGTTTCAAATAGTGTTATATTTTTGATACAATGCCTGAATTGCATACTCTTGGTCTTATACCTCTGATATTTTGCAATTAAATCTTACTTTAGGCATCAAATACCACACAATTGTGCCGGCAACAAAAAGGGCAGTTGAATAACCGAAAAACAAAATATAATCGTACACCATGTGTATATCTGTATACGACAACTAATTTTATACAGTCCGCGTTAAAGTGTCATCCACGTTAAACTGCACGCACATTTAACAATGCCCCTCTCTTTTGGGCGCCCACGTTGTCGTCCCTACGCACTCAGCTTATACACTGTCTTAAATGTCAATATGTTATTGTCTGAACCTTTAGATAATGAATATGGTGTAGGCATCAATATTTGCTTGTCCTGACCCCATTATCAAAAACTGTTGTTTTTACACTGGTGTGTGAGTATACGCATTGCATATATACATGTGTGTTTACAAAATTTGCTTGTCTAACCTAAGCAGTTATGAATGACTTGATATCCTACAGACAGCATGTATTTGTCCAGAGTTTCTTCCGATAGAGTATGGACGATCTACGTTATCTAAGTACACGTATGAAACTGTCCCTTGCTTCTACCTTGAATATGTATTCGGATCCTGTTCCGAAAGGGGTGGTGCAACATTTTTTACATCCACTTATACATTTTAACACTGGTAACCCATTATGTTGTAAGGGATTGTCTGTTTTCGCTCATTTGAAGTGCTCTAATTTATCGTAAGCCTAGCCTGAACCTAAGTTTCCGTGTAACATTTATCTTGCAGAATATGCCTGTGCGTACCTTTTAACGTAACCTTAAAGATTTTGCATAAGAACCGCATTATGACACTGGGTAATCATTTTTAAGGCAGTGCACGCTGTTGCTGTAATTAGAACATATCTAAACCGTTACTTACAAAATTGCAGAAACCCAACTGTAATATTAAAGTGCTTGCTGTTCTGGTACAAATTCCACCAAATGTCAAGTTTAGAATTAGGCTCAGGCACAAGATTAAACAGGCGTAATATATAAACAGTGTTTTAGCTTATGATTAAAAGGTGTTTTTCCTAAGCTTAAAACGTAAGCCTGAACTTGAGCGTAAACCTGGGCACGTGGTGGAGAGTTTACAAGAGTAGAACAGGTAAATACGATTGGTATATAAATGGCTATATGTTGTACAACTAGTCAAAAATTTGAGCAAAACTTGCGAACCAAAAAAACCGGTAGATACAGAACTGTAGTATAGCTGGCATTGAATTGTGAGGGTGTAAACAAATACTAAAATAACGAAACGAAAACGGATAGGGATCAAAACAACAGAAACTGAAAACGAATATTGAAGTACAAAAATTTAGAGGCGTAAATATTTGCCTAGATTTGTAAATACGTGGTTCACTTTAAAACGCGTACGGTGTGTGGATTTTTGCACCATCAATTAACGTTAAACAATCGTACTGTGTTCATCGTAATTCACAACTAGGACTTCTTGGTATTAAGTTAACCGGAATGCGTCTACTAGGATATAACTTTTGCTGTTCTATTTACAACTACTCTAAACTATAAGTGTACTGCAAGTGTGAATACTACCGATATCCATCGCAGGGCAAAAATGCTATGCGACGCAACCACCACAAATTGGTTTATCAAGTCGATTTGGTTCAAGACAAAAAAAAGATTATTTTTCTAACCAATTGTCTATGAAATTTACTTGTCCAAAGATTTTAATCTCTTCTTTTTTGGCTTTATGGTTAACGCAAAAACCATTATTGGTAAAATACGTTTACGAACATTAAAAATGTGTTTTTGTCGAAAGTTTTTTGCTCATTTCAATAAAAATAGTGCTAACTGACGCTGACACCGGTTGACGCGGATTCTGGCAATTTCGGTAGTAAAATTATAAATTATACTTGTTTGGTGCGTCTCGTTTTAACTTTTGGAACAATTTTGAGAAAAAAATTGCCGAGATTTTATGAAAGGTGTTAAGCGTTAAACCAAAATATTTAACAATACCTTACAGATATTTGCTAAGATTAGCATCTTAGCTACCTTAATTGTGTCTCAAGTGCGAACTACGGCTCCTGCTGCGGCAAAATCTGTTGACCTCTTGTGCGGCTTCGATATTTTACACATCCGGTTGCACCCTGCACACAAAAAAAGTATTTCTGAATTTGTTCAGAAAAGTATTTTCTGTGGCAAATCTGGAAAGTTTTCCTGATATTTATAAGACAATTTTTCTAAAAATAACTGGATAACGTTTATTTTCAGACTTTATTTCAGAACTTTTCTGAAACCTTCTCTGTTATATTAACTGAAATGCTTTTCAAGTGCACCTTGCTAATTACATTTGTTAAATGTAAGAAATTTTTTCTTACATGTCAGAAATATTATTTCAAAGTGTGCTATGGACGTATGTCATCCTCCGATCCGGCTCTGGGGCAATTTATGTGACATCTCACTTCGGCTTCAATTCAGTTGTTTCACCTGCTATTGCACCATGCCTATGTCCATTTTGTTCACATGATTTATTTTATAGCAGGTTTTAAAACAACAAGAAATGCAACGCATAAACCAAAACGATATATATACAAGGCCTATCCTTTTTACGCTCAGGTTTAGTTTAGGCTCATGTTTAGGAATATCCTTATACTACTATCACTTCTCTATTCCAATAGTTTGGCTCTTTCCCGCATAAAAACTAACGCCTAGAATTAATCCTATTCAAACATTTATACAAAATGGAATTTTCTCAATCTTTAAACTTTTTGACAATTGCAAACTTTCAGCAACATTACATAAAGCTTAGGCTTTAGATAATTTAGACAATTGCGTCGCATTATTTATATTAAACCATTTTTGGTGCTACTCTTCTTAACGGAATTTTATTTAGTCTGTGCAATGGTATTTCGGCCAATGTTACTCTGAGAGGCGTCCCGTGTTCCGCAGGGACAGCAACGGGACAGCACTCTTGCCAATATATCTGTGCTGGGACGGCTTCGAGACTATGTTTTTCGCAGGGTCGGGCGGAACAGCCGGGACAGCTTCGAGTGTGTGTTTTCCTTGGGTCGGTCGAGGCAGCCGGGACAGCTTCGAGCCTATGTTTTTGCTGGGTCGGGCGGAACAGCCGGGCCAGCTTCGAGCGTGTTTTCGTTGGGTCGGTCGGAACAGCCGGGACAGCTTCGAGCGTGTGTTTCCGTTGGGTTGGTCGGGACAATCAGGACAGCTTCGAGCCTGTTACAATTTTAATAAAATTGTGTTTGCACAACTGCGCATAAAACTTGAAAGTAAATGACAGCTACTGTCCATGATGATAGCGCGTTTGACGGTAAGCTCTCCGCTTGTATGAACTGTCCTCGATTCTCCTAATTTCTCTAAATGGAGGTATGAACAATTAGGGAAGATGAGATCAGGGCAGTTGGCGTTTGCTCTCTCGCACTTAGCTTTGGTTTAACCGATCCTTCTGAATCGAAATGCACCGTCTACAACTATATTTTACGCATGACTGCAGCTGTCAATTGAATTCAATACCTAATTTAACAATAAATTTTCTGAAACATACTTGCCATCTATTGTTCTGTCGCTAGCAAAAGCAAACGTCAGTTGACGGTGCAAAAAACCACACGGAATATGCGTTTTAAACTTGACCGCGCATAAAATTTTAAAGAAAATATTGCGGATGCACTTAAAATATTTCAAGCGCCCAATTGCGCAATATATATACCTATCTTTAATGCAAAATTTGCTCGTTTCATACTTTACTTATAACCAATTGAGCACAGAAATATTTTAATATCTAATACTCGTATCACGGAAACGGAAACGGCCTTCTATTTTTTACTGGTAACAGAATCGATATCCGGTTGCCCATGTATAGAACAGAGCCGGAACTGTAGTATAAGCATATTCGAAAGCCTAAGCCTAAGCCTAGGCCCAAGCGTATGGATGAGCCTATTCCTAAGCCTAAGCCTAAGCCTAAGCCTAAGCAAAAAATTAGTCTAAAGCTTAAACTGACTCTATTATAGCCCCTCCGGAAAACGATCCGGCCCTGTTCCATACATGGGCCATCCGGTTATGCCACGGCATCAGCTAAGTGATGAGGTTCGTTAATTAGCCACGCCTATACTGGATATTCGGGATTTGAAGTTTGCAGGTTTAATCATTAAATCTGGTCCAATGACAACTCAGTTCAATATCAGCAAAGACAATATAAGCAAGGACCAATACCTACGTAAAAGCAAAATGCTACGTACTGTACAGCATACTACGCATTTTGCTATGGTGAACCGATAACACATCAAAAAACTAACCGTGCTACTACTCGCTGTAGCAGAAAAGTTGACTGGGTACTTTCTAGCGCATCACAAATCTTTACAACAGCAATACGGCAGTGACGGATCCAGGGCTAAAATGAAGAGGTATTAATATGTGGGAAATAATTCCACATTTAACTAACGGTAATAAATAATTTGGGTTGTAGGATAGACCCTCATTTCTCGTTACCTAGGTAATCATGTTCTAGAAAACGGGCGCATGAATGTCACGTGAAGTGGGGTATATATAAACCGCTTGCAATTAGCATTTTGTGTCAGTTTGCTTCTAGTTAAGTTGCAGCAAGGTGCTCATGAGCAGCCTTGAAATAGCTTAAGATTGGCAAGGTGCTTAGTAACAGCCTTGAGTAATTGACGAGGTAGCTCTAAGCTAGCCTCGAGTATTCTCTGTTGTTTGCAGTTTGCGCTGCTCTTTCATAATAAACGACTTCGGTGTATCAGACTTTACTTGATTGTGCCTTGTGCGTGGTCCACTATATAAGCTGTAACAGGCCTAGAGTAAGGGTAGGTGCGGACCTAGAATACGCAAGTTAGTCCGTAGCCGACAATTTCCTTACAAATGTCTCCAACGAACGGCGTTATCGAACTGATATTTATGGATCCTGATGACTCATCTGTCAGTTCACGATGTGTTGTTATAGGTCAAAAATGTTGGGTGTAACCGAATATTCGTTTTGGTTTCCAGTAAAAATTATTGTCCGTTTTGTTTCAGTTTTCATTTTAGATAATAGTGGAAATTTTGTTATTTTTATGGTCAAGACTAATTCAAAATCACACGAATTTTTCATTATTAGCTATAAATCACACATATATACTGCATTTTTTCATTACAAATATCCAGCAGTTGTTCGATATGAAATTAAATTACGAAATTCATCCTAAATCTTAAAAAAACTCGGGTCATCAGCTATTTTTTTCTTTAAATTTTTTAGAAACCACGGTGAATATTGGCATGCCTCAATTGTTTTGGCACAAAAATAAATAATCTTTGAAACATTTATACTTCAATATAGCAATATTAACACGTGCAAGTTGGCCCATGTTACGCTGAGGGCCGTCCCGCTGTCCCGGGACAGTAGGACAGTGGGACAGCGGGACAGTAGGACAGTGGGACAGCGGGACAGTAGGACAGTGGGACAGTAGGACAGTGGGACAGTAGGACAGCGGGTCAGTGAGACAGCGGGACAGTAGGACCTTAGGGCGGCGGGACAGTAGGACAGCGGGACAGTGGGACAGCAGTACAGTGGGACAGTAGGATAGTGGGACAGTAGGATAGTGGGACAGTAGGACAGTGGGACAGTAGGACAGCGGGAGAGCAGGAGAGGGACAGCGGGACAGTGGGACAGTAGAACAGTGGGACAGTAGGACAGCGGGACAGTGGGACAGCGAGCCAGTGGGACAGTAGGACAGTGGGACAGTAGGACAGCGGGACAGCAGGACAGTGGGACATGCGGGACAGTGGGACAGTGGGACAGCACTTAGGACAGTGGGACATGCGGGACAGCGGGACAGTGGGACAGTGGGACTGTAGGACAGTAGGACAGCGGGACAGCGGGACAGGAGGACAGTACGACAGTAGGACAGTGGGACGGTGGGACAGTAGGACAGCGGGACAGTAGGACAGTGGGACAGTAGGACAGTGGGACAGGAGGACAGTTGGACAGTAGGACAGCGGGACAGTGGGACAGCGGGACAGCACTTAGGACAGTGGGACATGCGGGACAGCGGGACAGTGGGACAGCGGGACAGCGGGACTGTTGGACGGTAGGAAAGGGACAGCGGGACAGTGGGACAGCGAGCCAGTGGGACAGTAGGACAGTGGGACAGTAGGACAGCGGGACAGTGGGACAGCAGGACAGTGGAACAGTAGGACAGCGGGACAGGAGGACAGTTGGACAGTAGGACAGTAGGACAGCGGGACAGTAGGACAGCGGAACAGTAGGACAGCGGGACAGTGAGACAGCGGGACAGCACTTAGGACAGTGGGACATGCGGGACAGCGGGACAGTGGGACAGCGGGACAGCGGGACAGTTGGACGGTAGGAAAGGGACAGTGGGACAGTAGGACAGCGGGACAGTAGGACAGTGGAACAGTAGGACAGCAGGACAGTGAGACAGCGGGACAGTAGGACAGTGGGACAGTTGGGCAGCGGGACAGTGGGACAGTGGTCCAGTAGGACAGCGGAACAGTGGGACAGTAGGACAGTGGGACAGCGGGACAGTAGGATAGTAGGACAGTAGGACAGTGGGACAGCGGGACAGTAGGACAGCGGGACAGTAGGCCAGCGGGACAGTGGGACAGCGAGACAGTGGGACAGAAGGACAGTAGGAGAGTTGGACAGTAGAACAGCAGGACAGTGGGACAGCGGGACAGTGGGACAGCGGGACAATGGGACAGCGGGTCAGTAGGACAGTGGGACTGCGGGACAGGAGGACAGTACGACAGTGGGACGGTGGGACAGTAGGACAGCGGGACAGTAGGACAGTGGGACAGTAGGACAGTGGGACAGTAAGACAGCGGGACAGCGGGACAGTAGGACAGCGGGACAGTAGGACAGTAGGACAGCAGTTAGCTTTGGTTTAACCGATTCATCTGAATCGAAATGCACCGTCTACAACTATATTTTATGCATGACTGCAGCTGTCAATATAATTCATTAAAAATTTTCTGAAATATACTTGCCATCTACTGTTCTGTCTGCAAAAAGTTACGACCAATGTTACCTTTAGGGCTGTAACAGTAGATTAAGCGTATTCCTATGCCTAAGCCTAAACCTAAGCGTCGCAAAAGCGTAATCCTAAGCCTAAGTCTAAGCCTAAGCCTAAGCAAAAAAATGTACTCTAGAATGTAAGCCTACTAGTTTACAGTCCAACCAGAAACGGGGACTGCCTTAAAAGTAACGGACTGTCTTAAAAGTAACATGTGTCAAAGTTTTGAACTCAACTTTATTTGGTTCTGGAGTAACTTTATGCGCTAGAATTAGAGATAGTTGACATTTATGGACTCTAGTTAATAGAGTTTGTGGACTTCATAATGTTTACGAACTCTTTTTATTGATACGGAATCATATTAATTGGGCTCAAAATGGGGACTTCCCGTCTTATTTCTCCCTCTTATTTGCGTCGCGACAGTTGACAAGTTCAGCGCCGGATTAAAGGGGGGCCCCGGGCTCCAGGGCCTCCCACCGAAAGGGGCCTCTCGCCAACCGAAAATCTCGATGTGATTCAATTGATAACAAGCCAACAAAAATTTTTAGCGGACCACGAAGTTATACAAGCTCAGCTTTATCTAATTTTATGATTTCTACACGGTTGGGTCTGGGCAGCTAAGCCAATACCATCTATCGTTTGTGATCTCAAACTTAATGGTTAAAAATTATTAAGCATTTGTACAGAGTTTTCAGAAGTAACTACCCACACTTTGTCAATCAATATCTTCTGGCGTAATATTTCGCAATGGATGTTTATCGCTGTTTTAATATTTCAGGTTATTATAAATATATACTGTTTATACTATGGATTCCCCACGACGATCTCTCATTGAAAAAATCTGTGTTGTAAAACTTTACTATAAATACGGAAATTATGCGGAAGTCTCACGCCAGTGGAAAAATCATTTCGACTCAATACCTCCTCCACAAGTTGGGACCAGAAAGCTGCATTAAGCGCTGCAGTATCCAGGAGTCCCCAAAAGTCAATTCGAATGGCTTCCCTCCAGCTGGATATTCCTCATACTTCCATTTGGCGCCTTTACAAGGAGCTTAACTTGAAACCCTTTCGGCCCCGTCTTATCCATGGACTCTCTGATGATGATGTCGATCGCAGAGTCCAGTTTTGCCAGACATTTATGGACATGGTGGAAAGCAGTGCGTTGGACCATGATCGCCTTTTGTGGACCGATGAGGCGGTTTTCAAGCTCAATGGTCTTGTTAATCGCCATAATTGTGTTTATGGTCTGAAGACAATCCACATGTTACTATTAACAAAGAGGTCAACACCCCTGGAGTCTGTGTCTGGGCCGAAATTTGTTCACAAGGCATCGTTGGTTCATTCTTTTTTGACGGAAATCTCAATACAACCAGCTATTTGGAACTTTTATCTGTGAATGTCTACCCACAAATCGCAACCGAGGACCTTGCTTTGATGCATGACGGAGTCCCAGCACACTACGCTACCGAAGTCCGCGCTTGGCTGGACGAAAGATTCCCGAATCGATGGATCGGCCGCAAAGGTGCTATCGAGTGGCCAGCTATGTCACCAGACTTAGCACCGCCTGACTTCTTTCTTTGGGGTGTTGTGAAAGAAGATGTTTATGGAAGTTGGGTGAAGGACCCTCAAGAATTTATGGCCCGAATAAAATCAGCGTTTTCTAAAATTCCAGTGGACTTATGCGCCAAAGTTTGCCGATCTGTACTATCCCGGGTAGAGAAATGCATTCAGCTTGGCGGTGCACAGACGGAGCTGTTTTGAGATCTGTCGTCGTAATGTAAGTAAACTTTCAATACTTGTCTATAATTATACAAAAAATAGACGAGTTACCTCTACCCAGTCAACCAATAGTTAGTATCAAACAGTGGGTAGTTACTTCTGAAACACCCGGTATCTACTACTACGCGTAGTTGCACACATTTCCAACTGGACTAAGGCTTTTCGGCCCTTACAGTGTTTTTTGCTACTAACTACGCCGAACAATAGAAATTTATTTCACCTAGTTTCTACACATAACAAATTACTTTCTAATGCAGTTTGGAAACCTATTTTTTTCAATGGTTTTTGAGGAGCATTTTAACTCCTAGTTCCCATATTATTGTCACAAAAAAATTTACACATATGTACTCCAGTGAAAGATTTCACATTTTTAAAAAGCAATGGAACCCGATCATATCAAGCACTTTATCTCACCACAAAAGCTGACTGGAATACAACTGTAACCAAAGTAGTTTCAACTAGTGATTCAATCTAACGATGACCACACGGATCATCCATGTAATACTGTTTGCGCTACTGTAAATAATTGTCCACACTCCTGGTTTTAAGGGTGCGACAAAACGACAATGCCCTTAAGCTATAAGGACTTCACAGAAGGTGTAACTCGATAGTGGGTTTTAAAAGCAGGTCCTTCGAAGGGACTACGGACAATGTAGACATTGTCCGGACACAGCGTCTGACAATACGAGTGCCTTCAAACAGACCCTGTATAATTACAAAGCAAAGTTCCTTCCGACAAACTTTGCGTTATGAAATAAGCTGAGTCCCTTGTGACAGACTATGGGCAAAAAAGTCGTCCTTTAAATAACGTATTGACAATTTAGCATGGGTATGGACGGCAAAGTGACCAAGCATAGGTCGTCCATAGAGAGTGCGAGTTGTCAGTAGGGTCTACACAGGATATGAGTGACATTTGGACATGTAATTTGGAAACAATAAAATTACAGACTTACGGACTCGTACGTGGGGACAATTTTTTACAGTAGCGTTGACAGTATAACGTGGATGTCCCAAGTAGACAACATTTTCAGCTAAATGTTTTAGAATCGAAATCTAAATAAAATTTAAAATATTAAATTGATGAAGTCAAATTTTTTAGCTTTTTGTGTTATGGTCAGTGGCTGGTCGGTTCGTTATTGGCAATGGCCGGTGCACAATATAGCTAGAAAACTCATATCCTCGCGCATTCCTGCTCCTAGATAAAACCTCTGGCCACCGAAGTAGGCTGAAAACTCACACTAGGGTGGTAACAAAGGTTCAGATTCGGACCCGGTTTCGGTTCTGAAAAAACCGAATGAAAACCAAATCCAACAGTGTTTGGCAATATGTTTTTCCTTTTTAAACAATAAAATTCAAGTAAATTGTTATATATAAATCAATATTTTTATTACAGGTTACAAATCTCAAGACTGAGGTGGAGTTTGACATATTAATACCAACGTTTAAAGTTATGCTGCTGCATTACGTTGATATTCTGAAACAAGTTATAGATATATTCGAAATTCGTAACATGCAAGATTCGGATTCAGATTCTACAAATTAGCAAAGGATTCTGATTCGGGGGCGGATTCGGTAGAATCGTGGATTCGGTGCCACCTTAACAGTGTGTTCAAAGATATTTTTGGAAAATAGCGTGGTCGAAAAAGTAAGAAAAAGAAAAAAAACGGGTTCCCGCACCGTCCATTTTCGGATATTAGAAAATGTGTAGAATTCGGTGGAATCGTAAGTGACTTCTCTAAGTGTAAATGTAAAAAAATATGCGGGGCCAAAATTTTGTTTCGTACTTTTGGTACAATTTGTTTCATTAAAATGTATCACTTTAAGCTCTGATGCATAAAATAATTATGTTTAAAAAGGGCATGCTAGCCGGATGGGCCCCAGGCCTCCCACTACCTTAATCCGGCCCTGGGCACGTTTCGAAATGGAAAACCGAAAAAGTTAAACGTATAGGTTTTCTCTCGTGCAGGTAGGAAAGGAGCAGTCTGATTGGTCTGCGTCGTGGTCAGATGTATTAAGGTCGGAACTGGTCAAAAACGGGGTTTTTGACCGATCCGAACGTGAGTAAAGGTCTGGGTCCTGATTGATCCTGTAACACGATAAATACAGCTTTTAGCTTCCCCACAACTCGTACACAGCTTTAACACACGGTTTTGGTAGTTTTACTGGCGAGCAATACAAATGCAAAATAAATGAAAATGAACTAAAGACACTAAGGCTCGTCATTAGGGTTTTACATTTTTATGCGTTTTTGAGATTTTACCGCGAATAACTTTTGAGCGAGGCTCTTCCCGACCGGAAAGTATGCATATATATATAAAAGGTTTTATGTTTAACTAATAAACTATACGTTAAATTTGGCCCGGACCTATCAAGCACTGCGCACGTAACTGGTAGTCAAACTTGCTAACTGTCCAAAAATCAATATATTACAACAAGTACGTAATGAAATGTCACACCAGTTCCCGAAATCGTGATTTTAAGCTTTTGAACTATGCTGTTTCCGATGCTAAACAAATTATTCTGCTCCGAATGCGTGAAAATACTATCTCAGAACTTGATGATAATTGTCTAAAAACGGCTACCCGATATAAGAATCCGCAGTATTACTAGCTATGCGAAAGTTAGTGGAGAAACATCGGGAATCCTGATAATGAATAATATTGACAAATGAAGATAATGCAATAGAAGGTGCTAAATGGAAAGAGCACCTGGATATTGATTAGAAGTGGGAATGGGGTGCCTTAACACATGAAAATAAGCACATATAAGAGCACAGAAAATATGACATTTTAAAATTGGCATAAACTGGGAAAATGCAATGAATTGTCAGAAATGGAACAGCGCAAAAAACCCCATAGAATTCGGCGCCGAAAAGAGGGAAGACAAAGTCAAAAGCGGTAGAATAAAGCACCAGAATAACACAACGTTTTAAATGATTTGGCAGAAATACGTAAATCACAATAGTTTTAGCATGACATAAACTATATGACGCAGAATACAGAACATCGCATGCAAATGATGATCACAGCCTCAATGGCTCGAAATTGGAAAGACAACAGAGGCAAAGTGAATCACATAGCTAGAGCAAAAGAGGCCGAGGGAGAGCACCTCCTTAAACATAAGTGCACTCTCTGGTTTCACCCGACAAAAGCTATGACCAGCAACTGGAACATATCGAAAATTGAATATTTATGTGTGGAAAGGTCAGGTGTCCGGGGGTTAAGTTTTCTTAATGGAAATCTTGGAATTAAAATAGCTGAGTGCCGAAATTGGATTCTCAAAATTTGTAAACTAGGCATATCTTAGTAGACATGGGTTTAGGTAGTAGTATTGTTAGGGGACTGGGCGAGTTCATGCAATTCCAGCCTTAACAAGGGTTTCGATCTCCGATTTAGAACTCAGAAGCCCGTCGAACTCGCTAAGACACAAAACTAAGGTTAAGTTTTAATGACAAGTAATATAACGTATTAATACGAATAAGTAATAATAAGAAAGGCACAACTTACGAATACCACGTACGATTAGTTTTCAATGCTAATAATTGAAAACTAAATTAGAATTAAGCTTGAATTCCCAAAAGAAAAACTAAGGCAACACTAATACTCCATAAAGAAAACAGTTCACAAAAATCTAAATTCATTCTAGATTCTCAGAAAATTGCTACCGCAACAGAGCAACATACAAAACAGACTGAATTGAATCAATAATAACGAATACACATGAAAATCCAATCTAGGATCAGAACAAGTTTCACTGAGCAAAATACATGTTATTTTGCTCTTATAATAATTTTATATTAAAAACTGGTCTTTAATCCAGATTGAAATCGTTATTTATCCTCTCTTTTATTTTCCTCCAGATTTTCCTCCAAAGAGGAAAACCAGTTTTATTTCCTTCCTGGTGGTTCGAACAACACCCGTTTTAAGATTTCTAAGGTGGAAAAGTTTTTTAATTGTTTCACCCATAGGTCCCACTTTATGAAAATTCGAAAAAATTGAAACAACTTTTCTTTAAAATAGAGTGTTGTCAGTCTAGGTAGAAGCCGGGACATCAGACCTTTTGCTAAGCAGCTGGAAAAGCGGGCTCGAGCGGGGATCGAACTCTCAGCCTGTGGATCCTTAAGCGAACACTCTACCACTGCGCTACGCAGCCCGCCTCTCCAACTGCAGGTTTCGTCGACTATATGTGTCGACTGTACAACACAATGTGCATTGCATTTATTGCATATGCACCAGGACAAGCATGTCTCACATGCTTACAAGCGTTAGTAAATTTTTTGCGATCTCCAGGTCGAGTTTCTGGTTTATCCCTAACCCTGCAGGAGGACAAAATTTACGTATATATGATTTTGTTATATATTTTCACTTTTCAGTCGGGTGCTGCAAAATTGTTTTAAAATATATTATCTATTACACTATATGCAACACGGTATATACATATTTTATATGTAAAAAGTAGGTATTTAAAAGAAGGAGTTAAGGCGTTGTGACGGGTATCGGACCGAAATTGGGAATTAGGTATACGTATATAGCACAATGATTGGGTCTGGAAGTGGTGATGCTGGGATGCGGTCGGTGATTCGATGGCCGCCATCAAACCCTGTCATAATGGGGTCTCAAGGCATTGACTTGCTTCGTCGAGCCAGAGACCGAATAATACGTGACTTTCCGTTTGACGGCGAGGTCCGCGCGAAGTTAGTCTCACAAAAGTTTGTCAGTGCCGATGAAATGGAGTTTATCATGAAGCAACACGTAAGTTAGACATTTGCTCTGAATTAGTGCTAACTGATAACTTGCCATAAACAATGATTCAAATAAAAATATGTGCCATATGTCTATCGATTATGTTACCATCGTTTGTTTTTCGAAACCGTGTTGCTTAAAGTACACACATGTAAGGACCAGCATCCGTACTGTTACATGTCATTACAAATTGTACGAAGTAAGTAAACGTGCTGTTTTGCGGAATGTTCTAAAATATACAGACAGTGGCGTAGTTTTTCCGCTTTTGTGTAAGAGTATATTTTAGATTTACATGTAAAGCTAGTCTTTGAGCTTCAACAAAGTTTTTACAATATCGTACGACCAGTCTATTGCCTGGTTTACCGCTTGGTCTAGTTTGTCGCTAAAACCAAAACTGTTTACACCATTTAATAATAATTTTTATTATCCTTTCGTAAACCTTAGCTATAATAATTAACGCCTTACATGGCTGAAAAGTGGAAACGTATCTGTTCAGTCAAATTTCAGTGTTTATTATTACTGATATTATATTTTTTAACCGTCAATGTAGGGTTGCCATACAACACAAAGTGTTGCCGCCATACTGGATGTTCTTCCACAGCGCTGCACTGATCTGTCGAAATTCGTAAGATTCATGGAATCGTTGGAGTATTGGAAACTGGCGTCCTGGCTCAAACCCGAAACGTACATGTTGATGCAACCAGTTGAACCTGATGAACGTAGTCACTTGGATACGATTTTGAAGCTAGGCGAGTCGCATTATTTTTGGATCAGTATGTTAGTTTAAACGTTTGTATCGAGTGATTGGATAACCGATTTCGCGTCGTCTCGGTCGTTAGGTTTAGCTTGTAACGGCTACACAGTACTATATGAAGAATGATGCATTAAACTAGATAACATCTTGTTCTTGAATGCAATTGGCGTGTTCAGTTGTGGATTACTGAATTTGTTTTGAAATTGTTTTCAGGCTGTGTTCCATTTTTACCCGATGTTCACATCAAGCGACCACATCTGGTTGATGAACTGAAAAAATGCTTGCTCGACATGGCACGTCACAATGTGCACTATACAATTATACACGGTGCACGAGGAGCAGGAAAAAGTATTTTGGCTGCATCTGCCTTATGGGATTCAAACTTGGTCGGAAATGAAAATACTTTTCGACGTGTCTTTTGGCAAAAAGTCGGTCGCAATGCCTTGACGCTGGGAAATCGGGCAAATTATGGCGATTTCGGCTCAGGGTCCGCGTCAACACCGCCACAGGCTGCAAAGAGTTCAATATTGTGGAGTCAACCGTCAAACGAAAGCTCTCTAAGCTTAGTTGATACGACAAGTCCTCCGTGGGGATCAGCGAGAGGAATGACTTGGAACTGTGATGGAATTGAAGACGTTGATACTACTCAGTAAGATTGCTATGGGTGGTTGCTGTTTGTGAGTATAAGATCGGATTTGTTTCGGTTAAGTTTGTGTTTGGGTTAAAAATATAACAGCATCATGCCACTTTTCTGTGGGTTCAGAAAGATCCACTCGAAAATAACAACCTTAATCTTGGGCACCTCTATTTTATAGTATTTAGAATAAACTTGGTGCTTTTAAATGTAACGTGAGCCAAGCGAATGTTGCAACTTAACGCAACGCTACAAAACATAGAATAGTGGAATTGGGTCGTTGTTAAGTGTTGAAATCCATCGACATGATATGTTAACCTTTGTCGTGTAAACACTTTGTATACCTTAGACCACGAAAGAATTATCCGGCTTCTTCCGGATATAAAATTATCCGGCTCCGGCAATTTTTGATATCCGGTCGGTCGCACACGACTGGAAAGCTTAAACAGAAAGTTTGGCTAATAACTTGTGTTTGGAATCTGGTCTACGTTTTTTATTATGTGAACGTGTTTTAGGCTGCTACGTATTTTGCAATCGTTGGTGGTGAAGCTTGTCGGCGCTGGTCATGTTTCGAATCATGCTAGTCTCGGAAACGCAAGTATTGAAGAAGCAACGGGAAAAATTAGATCCACCCTCTGCCAAGTAAACAGGTGTTCTCACCGTTAGCCTTAGGAAATAGTAGTGTGTGGTAGGGTATGGAAGAGCAATAGAATATTGAATCGGAACTTGAAATTTTGTGGCTTTATATACGTATTTATATTCTATTTTGTGAAAGATGCCATTAATATAATACTTTTCTTTCAAGCTTGTGTGTTTACGGTACACTATATACTATGTAAAACAAGATAATTATGCTACAATAGCTGTTACATCAGTGGCTTTTTTAGATTTTTCTAAGCACACTTTGTTGTGTCCAGTTCCGCTTCCCCTTAATGTAGCAGCAGCTACAGAGCTGCCGCCGCGCGAACAGGATGGTTCCACAGGCACGAAGCGGTAGCGGCGCGAGGCTTCCTGGCTCCAGTCTACTGCAGTAGGTGTTCAGCTGTCGGCTGTAGCCGGATCGCAGTTAAGCGAGTGTGCATCGCGTTTTCCGAAGCAGTCTCACTTCTTCTTTGGAAATCGCTGGTTTTGTCATGTAGAGAACGGAGTTGTTGATATACTCTGCTCGCATTAGATGGCGGCAGAGGATGCATCATCGACCAGTTCGTTCTTGTCTCTTCGAATGTCCATAGGTTATGGAAAAGGTTGGTTTCACGTCAGGGTGTAACCGGAATTCCGGTTCTGGTTCCGGCATTTTTTCATCTTCCGGTTTCGGTAAATATTTACCGTAATTAAAAACTCCGGTAATAATATTTGGTCGGTGGAATTTAAGATATTTTGCTGAAAAATGGCCATAAAAATTAAATAGATTTCATTAATATAGTATGTAAACCTTGACAGTCGCTGAAAATAAACCATCGTTTGTAGATTTTGCTTCTGTGGATTATGAAAATCTAAAATACACCAGATAAAGTGAATATCTATCTCCAACTAGAGTTATTTCACCAATAATATTGGAAAAGTAGAAAATTAAAATGAATTTTTGGGTGGCATGTATTTTTCATTTTCCGGTTCCGTTTCCGGTAATTTATTCAAATTCCGGTTGCGGTAAATTGTAATTCCGGTTGCACTCTGTTTCACGTGCCTCGGAGGAGCTGGTTCTTCTGTATGTAATGTGGTGAGATGTATGGATGGACTTCAAACACGCGGCTGCGAACTGAGAGCTGAGCATCGCATTGTGCTCTTTTACCGGAAGCATTCTGCATTCGTGATGTAGGTGGTCAATTGATGACATCAAGTGGCACCCGCTTGCCGTGCGTAACGCTGCGTCCTGCACCGATTCAATGCGCTCTATGTTCGATTTGGACGCTATCGATCACCATACCGGCGCGGCGTAATTCATAACGGAATGACCAGCCACCTTGCACGTCATTAACAGCGTTTCTTTGTAGGGATATGCCGATTAATCGGCATCGGTAATAATCGGCACTTTTCTGCCGATTCTTTGCCTATATTTTTGGCACATATCAGTCAGTTGGAATGCTGTCAGTTTCACTTCTTCGCACACATCAGTGTGTCTGAGTAGAGATGCTATAATTTCTCGCGTTTGTGTCCAAAAAAATTAAAAGCAATAAATCGTTCTCATAAAATTATAATCGTTTATAGTGGTTAGGGTTTAAATCTTAGCATAATGTAATGATGTAATGTAGTATCCTATCTATTCTTTAAGCAAGGTGTAGCAATTTGGCCGGTGGCCGTTTGTGTCTTGTGCTGTTGCGGCGTTGTGAAACTGATGTTGAATTCGCATGCGATGTCCTCGGCTTCCGTTACGGTTTCCGCACTAAACTTCTCACGCCAGCGAGAACGTCGGTCCTTGTCACTGATCCCTGATAAATGTCGGTTCAGATTGCAAGAATCGTTGGATAGTCCTTGCCGTTACGAATCACAATGGGCAAGTGATCCGATGATGATTCGGTTACCGTGCACCGCTCAGTATCAATGTCCAGGCTGTTGCTTGCTAGGGTAACATCAGGGGACGTCGGAGTACCATCAGTGGGAAGGCGCGTGGGGTTGACCTCGTTCAGTACCGTGAATCCCGAGTTATAGATTTCTTCCGCAAAGCAAGTACCTCTAGCATCTTGAATCAAAGAGAACCAAAGCTTGTCGTGCGCATTCAGATCACCTATAATGATCGTGTGCTCCTGGTGGAGGAACTGAGCAAGGCTTGCACTATACCCCGCTGAGCAGCTGGAGCGAAGGGGATTTGTAGATTGATAAACGTGACATTCGCGTCCTGGCATTGTAGCTTGATCGCCTGCGCCTCCATGGTGAAGTCGTTCCGGGGCAAGTAAACAGCGCTGTACGTGATAGATTTGCGTACCAAAAATGCTAATCGTTCACTGGTATCACTGTCGGCACGTACGACAGGGAAGTGTGGGAGGCTGGGCTCGTGGCTTTGTGGACCTAATTTGGTTTGTTGGATGAGCGCTACGTGGATACCATGCTTGTTGAGGAATGTGGGAAGTCCGGAGCATGAGGTTTTAACCCATTGATGTTGAGCTGTAGAATACGTAACTCGTCAGGTGACGCGGCTATGGTTGCTTGGCAGGGTGAGCACTTGTGCACGCCATGTTGATAATCATCGATGCCTCTCAAACCGCTGCATGCTGGAGAAATGTCTATCCGTCCTTCACAGTCCCAGCAGTGAAGTGAATTACGGAGTAACGATTTTTTATGGATAGACTATCGTTTAGCTTTGCCCGGATTAGACTCAAAGCCGACCATAAGGAGTAGTAACAGAAGCAGCTTTGCCCGACAAGGCTGTCCATTCAGCAAAACTCGCACACATGGAAACAGGTACTGGAGAAAGATGTGTTGACAAGGACATGGTTGTTAGCTTTGCAGTAATAGTTAGTATTGAAAATTCTTGCAAACTTTGCAAGACCAACATATCAAAGCATCTGCAGCAGATAAAAACACAGCTAAAGCACACAAGTTCCAAAACAGACATATTTGTTCTATGTTGGAACGATGCCTACAATGCATATATGAAGCGTTCGTTCTCGCTTTAATAATGTACAGATAATGATTCTTCAGGATTTTCCAAATTGTTTACTCGTACTCGATGACGTTCCATCGAAAGCAGTTGCACGGGCACTTGATTTTGGCTGTTTTACGCTTATCACAACCACTGATGAACGAATCGCGGATGTTTTTGCCGGCCAAAAACGCAAACTCAAGCTTAATACGCCTTTTACGCCTGACGAAACTGCGGAATTATTTGCGCGAACGCTTAACTGCTCAAAGGTGAGTACTAGGTGCAAATGAACTTATTATCAGTATGTGGCACTGTTTTAAATTTTTTCTCCGTTGTTATCGAGGGTGACGAATACAGGCACTCTATAGTAGTTTCAGAAAGAACTTCCACGTGAATCGCAACGTCTACATTCGAAATACAAGGGCCACCCGTTTTCGTTGAGTTTGGTGGCGCGATACGTTAGCCAGGCATCAGAATCGATAGAAGATAGACGGCAGAGGTCAGCGTTTTATGTGCACTTTAGTATCGATACTTGACAGCAAAACGTTCGTAGAGTTCCAATGTTGCAAGCCCGGTATTTTCGCGAAATTCACAAGCGGACCGTTACCGAGGCTAAATAGCTGGACTGTCACATCTGTAGTTTATATTTGGTTGTTCGGCAATGGGCAAAACCATACGCTAGCATCATAAGGTTTGTTTTGTTTATATTCGTTTATTTTAGGTGGAAGATTTGTTATCACAAGTTGGAAAGCGTCCAAATTGTGTCGAATTATGAATATTCTCAGTTGGATGAAATTTCGGAAATTTCACTTTCGGAATTGTCTGTTGAGAGTCGTCGCCGTTTTTATGATTTGGTGGTTTTTGACACCGGTGCCAAAATTCCGTTTACGGTTTGTTTTCCTTCATAGAAGTATTCATCGTTTAGTCAGGATAGTGAATAAGCCAGGTGCCTTTTAGAGAATAATTTTGTGCTCTACTGTCAACTGTGCAAAAATTTGCCGTTTATGTGCCAAACTTTGACTTACAATTCGTGCGCAACGTAAAACTGGTGTGAATAATTGTTTAAAATCTGGAAATTCTAAATAACGTTTGCGGTCGCATTATAGTGGAAAAGCTTGGGGGAGGGTCGAAGTGAAAAAGTGAGCTCGGATGTGTGTGGGCCCTACCTTAACAGGGTAACCCTAGGTAGAAGACATTTTATCTTCAGTGATTAAAATTACAAATATACTTAGCGTGGTATCACCAATTTGCAATAGGTTTCGCAACATGGATCTGTTCACGCATCGTTCTATGTGTTGTTTAAGTGTTTGAAACTTTTATGGAAAGATCTATCAACATCTTCGCTTTCCGCGATCACTGATGAACTTCGCAAACGGCATCTGGTTGACTGCGTATCAGTTCCAAACACATACACAGGTTCTGTTGAAGAGTATTTTCTTCTCGAAGATTATTTGAGGAGATATGTGCGCAATCAAATGACTGAAGACGGTTATAAGGTATGATCAGAGGCAGCAAAGCTTAGTTTCAACTGAACCTATTTGATTACGTTACTGCAACAGTTGAATACGTAGATTGCGCTACAGTGTCGCTTCTGTTGGCTCCATGACTGAACGTTAATATCTAATGATCAATACGTACTATAGCTGATTATCGTATCCGAGTTTTGTTTTGTATGTATATTATTTCAGATTTTTTACACATCTTTAAGTCCTGTATATTTGAGTTTCAAGTTTTTACAATTCCTTAATATGGCTTTAATTATATTACTTCAAAAATGGTTTGTTTTGTTTAGGCTTTACATGGAAGGCTTGTTGATGCATACATGCATAGGTACCAGAGCTATGAATTGTTTCCTGATGACGGCTACATACTGAGATATTTGGCAAAGCATTTACGACGAGCAGGAAGGTAGGTGAACAATGTGCTGGTTGTTAGTTTTTGTGTCATCGCTAACACAGATCAACAAAAAATGTGTGTTTTGCTAGACCAAATAGTTTTTGAGATTTTAATCGTATCGCAGAAGTGTGGGCAATCTGAAAAAATTTTGTTCGGGTTTTTATTTATTACAAGTAATATATACCTCCAGAATTGTAAAATGGTTTATGCTGCCTAATAGTTTTTTTAATTTTTGATTTATTTTCACTTAATAAACGCTAACTGTCACTTGCTAAGATTAGAAACATATGTTTTCTTAAAAAAGTGTTTCGAAATTTATCCTTGTACACATTTTCAGATTAAACGAAATCGGAAAAACGTTTTTGAATTTGGAATTTCTCTCAGCTCATGTTGATGCTTGTGGCGCTGTTCAGACTCTGATGGATTTTGTTCGATATTCGAAATACTTTAGCGAATGTGTAATACAGTAATCTGCATCTTCATGCAATTTGTAATTTGCTACTGATGAAAATATATTGTCGAAATGTACAATTCAGATTGAACTGCACATCCCGTGGTTTAAACAGAAGTTTGCGACGTAATTGCTAGGGGTATAAGTGTCATCTTATCTTGATATACACTGTTGATACAGGGTATCTATATAATTTCGCGGTATCTGGTAACGGATATGATTGGTGGTCCAGGTTTTCTCAAGTAGTTTCATTGTATATATCTTATGCAGTCTTATTTCGAAAATAGTATGGTTTCTCCGTGCGATTCAATAGTAGCGAAATCGTAAAAATGCGTTAGTTTATCTTCTAAGGCTTTTCCAAGAATTTTTCTGGACAGTTGTGAGGTATGATATAAATTAAATCAATACTTTGTTTGACTTTGCTTCAGGATGCCCTTCGCATGCTTGCCATTCAGCAATTCTTAAGTGCAAACATTTTGCAACTTGATCGTAAACGAGTTGATTTTTATCAGTGCGCTATTTTGAGTAATCTAGCACGCGGCGGCGTGGTTTCACAATTTTCGTTGGAAAGTCGGCAACTTGCGCGTAGGCTGATGGCTGAAAATCCAAAGGGCAAATTTTTTGTTGAATTAAGGTTGGTTTGAAAACGTGTAAAGGCTTTTTCCCCTGCAAGGATGTGTAATTTGTACTCTAATCTGGTATTTCGGTGTGCCAAATTTCTAATGGGTATCTTTTTTGGAGGTGCCGTGGGGAGAAATATCACAGGCTAAAAATGTGCTTAAATTTGCTATTTCAAAGCATGGGGCTGACACGAATTCATGTTTCCTATGTTTGGACTTTATAAGTATAAGTATAATTTCAAACCAGGGGGCTAGTGCGGGGCTAAACATGAAGGATTTTCCGTGTGGGGGAGGATTTGATGGAGTGAGGGGCATGGACGTAGCCAGGATTTTTGTTTGGGGATCCCACATAAATACTTTAAATATATAGCGTGTTAATTATCATCAATTAACATGTGCAGCAGGGTGCAAAACGGAACTGGATTACACAGGAATCGGAATCAAAACTACAAATTTTGTAACAATACAATGATTTTGGTTCTGTAAAGCTAAGCTACAATCAATTATTGTTATTTTCAGAATAAAACAACGGTAGTTTTGTTTGTTTAGATGCTGAGATGGAAATAATTTTTATGCAACCACAGTCTGATTAAATTAAAATTGAAAAAATTCCAATTCCGATTGATTGTGCAATCGGAACCGTAACTCCTTTTGAATCGGAATTCTAAAAGCGTAAGATAAGCTTAAGCTAAGCCCCAGCAAAAATATTCTTAACATTTAAGCCTACTCTACTGCGGTTATGGGTCGATGTTTGTACGATTAAGCTCAAGTATATTTGAATGTGGTTCTTTCTTCTTGGAACGAACGTAAAACGTCTCATGTATATATAGTTATAGCGAAATGTGACATTCGATAGAATATCTGTTGCAATGGCTTGGAGACAAACCAAATCAACTCATTCACAGGGCCGCCGTTAAGATAGTCTCCCCCCTACAAACAGGACCAAGAAGGCCACAATAAAATGTTTTACAACTGTATAACTCCGTGGTCAGAGAAAAAATATTAGTTTGCCAAAATGAAAACCCCAAGGGTCGCTCCCTCAATTGGGGGGGGGTGGGGTTTGGGATGGCGCTTCCTCCGGTAATGCTCATTCAAGTGGTCAACACAAGTATTTATTAGTCCGTAGCAGTGTTCTAAACCAAATGTTTCGGTTATCCGAAATAGAAATTTAATTACGGATATCCGGAGAAATATCCGGTAAAATTGCCAGATATCGTGATATGAAAAAATATCCGATGCCCATCAGTACCTAACATAGTTTAAAGATGTTATTTAATAGCTTTTTATATGAAAAATCACCCTTACATGATCCAGGATAATGCGACGAATTTTTGTTATTTGTAAACAGCGATAATCAATGAAACTCACAATATTGCGTGCGTTCGTTATAACAGTTTTTATCAAAATACACGGTACAAAAACAGTTATCACACACAGCAACGCGTGAGAAAAAAATCTGCGCACATACACCACTAAAGCAATGTCGGTTTAACGGGGTTTTTGGGTGAGCGGAATCTGAATAATCTGTTTATAAACATCCAAACCAGATAAAAGAATAGTTAGCTTCTAACTAATTTGCATATTAGCTATGCCAACTAGGGCAGTTGAGTTGTGGAAATATTATTTTTATAAGTGTTTGTGTGCTATTGGCTTTTATGGATTATTGCATTTGAGCATATTGCCAGTAAATGGGTCCGAACTTCGTCCTTCCACTACGACTGGTTGTTATCGTGTTTAAGTAACTTGGCAGTTTGTTTTAGAAACAATGATAGTTCGCCGTATTCACTGCCACCAGAATTTGCTCTCAAACCGCATATTTCAAAAATATATCGGCTGGCGTTGATGCGTCACGACGGCTCACCTTTTATTATATCGTGCTCATCAGATGGCTCAGTTAAGGTTAGGCTTCAAGTAGGATTACTGGTGCAAAGCGGGATGTGTGATAGTTGCCAGCTTTCGCACGCGACGGTTCTGATTAGATTCACCGTGTTATTTCCTACGTTATGCGCTGTAGTAACGTTTAAGACGAATTGAAAAGTTTTAAATCAGAAATGGTATTTTATCGAAAGATAAGCTGGAATTAAACTTCTGAATGAAAGCGGGAACATTTTTCTTATTATGCGTATTGGAAAAACACCAAGGATGGCATACTTCGGGTTTTTGACCTTTATTGAAGCTTAAAAATGGTGTTGAATTAAACAAGATACTAAGATTTATATATTGGTCATTTGACGGCTTAATTTATTTAATTTAGGCATATAGTCTTCTGTCCCATCGGCGCGTTTGGTCGTTCCGTACTGCGCCAGATAGCTATCCGCCGAGGGCTATCGCAGTGGATTCTGTCAACAAACGCCTTATTATTGCATCAGGAACATTGCTGCTTAAGCCAGATCTCTACCTCGATAATTGGACTCCGCATTTTGTTAGCGCACATTCAGAACGGTCGAGCAATGGCAACGATCGCGGGTCTGGAGGTGCCCCTTCGGCTGAGTTGAAACCATGCGATTCAGCAGAGTCTAATAGTCAAGGCAGTGTTTTTCGATTTCCAACAAGTGCGGGTGCAGGGCCGAATACTATAGCGAATTTGGGCCATGACGGGTGAGTAATATAGGCAGCGATAGCGATCTAAATATGAAGCTAGTTACCTATATTAGCAATTCGTAAACAAGAGCCGTACCGTCAATTGTAACGTATCATTCACAGCTGCACTAGCCTATTCAAAAGGAAGGACGGCATATACGCGGGGCGCAATATAAAACGACTGAAGACAACTTCAAAGCGAAACGAGCGGGACGCCAAATAAGCGTGAATATCGTGGTACTAATCCACGATCGCGGAAGGAGCAGCTTGGCTTTGCCTTCCTCGTATACTCGCCTCTCCTATGGTGGTTGTGGTGTGTTAGTCACGGTACTGTGTTATGTATTCTTTGCGTTTTTGTGTTGCCGTAATTTTAGGTCTGGATCAATCATTGCTGAAGCAGATATGATGCCTGATTCCATTGACGGGTGTTGTGCTCAGCTCGGACCTATTCCAATGGACGTTGGCTTAGGAGTCGATTTAACGGACCAAAAAGATCTTAACGCACTGCCGCCTAAACGTCACTTGGCAAGAATTAAGTGTTGTGAATTTTCGCCTGATGGCCGGTTTATTGTTTCAGGTATTATTTTTGTATAGGTATCTTAATATTATTGTACTAGTCAAAATGGGCGTAATAGTTGCAACGATAACCTGTTTCTTTTAAACATTTGGAAATGGGGGTGCAGCTGACAAAACGTGGGCCACTCGTCAACCCGTGCTTAGTAGTGGATAAGGAAACTTCTGACACTGATGCGCGCAAGCGCAATGTATAATAATGAACTAGAACTCGTGAGCGAGATCGGCTGGAAGCCAACCGCTATTTAAGTTTCTATCCTTAAGTTATATACAACGTTTTGTTTTTAATTCAGTGACGGATCTCTACGATTCTAGTAAGCAGAATAGTCAAAGAACAGAACCTTCGCGTGCGAGAAGCTACACGCGTTTATTTATATCTAATCTCAGTTGGGGTTCTACGGGAGTATTGATTTATAGTAGATTCGGGCGGGTTTTTTAATTTCCGTAGGGTGTTTTTTATAAAAGTTGGTGAAGCCGTATATTCGACCAAGAACCCATGTTCAAGGTGCTATGTCAAATTCGGTTTTAGACTGGTGTGTTTTCATACATGGTTCTTACTTTTTGCTCTAGCATTTTCAATAATTTTTCGAAGATTTAGTACTATTACTGTTTTAGGTGATGAAGATGGCGTAGTGGTTTTGACCGATAGTAGAAAGGATCGGGTTGAAAATGTTTGGAAGGCACACGACAAATCAGTCACTTGTTTAAGGTGAAAATAATTGTACTCCGACAGCCTAACTTTTGTACCGTGAATTTTACAATTCCTGTGTGTATTAAGATTGATTTTGTTGCATTGGTATAGTTGTGATATAACTTTGACCTACATATTTATGTGGTCTTTCTTACCAACAGAATCTGGCATGGCCAACAAGTTTGTGTGATAAAATTTCGTCAGTGTGGAAATTTGCGGCATTTGTAGCACACCGGCAGATTAACTTGAAATGTGGTTTTTGTTATTACAACATAGTGTGTGTAGTGTTTTAGGTTTACCCCTGACGGAACGAAAATTATCAGCGCTGGACAAGATAACAAATGTCGTTTATGGCGAGTTAAAATTCCCAGTTCAAAACTTGCTCGTGCTGGCTATGCAGCAACCCCTGTCAAGGAGATTCCACTAGTCGGTGGGACTAGTCAACCTGGTCACTGTTCGCTAGCCGGAGTGAACGAACGTGGTATACTCTGGTGTGCGTTGATTTCAACAGGGCCGTACGAAGATTGCGTAGCAGTGTTAACATATACTAATGCTCAGGTTAGCCTGTTCTGCAGTGTGTCTCAAGGCACCTATTCCCAACTAACACGGTTCACTTTTTTAGATACAAGTTACAAACTGTTGCTAGGTGCTACAAACAACTGTGGTTAAGAATATGGCAATAGGTCATAAACTACGATTAATAACGATGCGCACAGTTGTGTTTTATTGTGGTTGTTCATAGTTGGTTGGAAGTGCAGGCGGTGAAAAATATGCTTACATTCACCATAAATATAAACACCATAAACATTGCATTTATCCCTATCTTACATATACATATTACACACTAAATACACGAGCAGAGTAACTAATAGCATCAACTAACAACTTATGAAAAAATGTTTCTTAAGTTACAGCTGCAATACCCGGCAAAGGGGCTTTGTAAGTCCGAAAACGCTGCTCCGATGGCTAAGGCGACTGTCGCGGGAGGTAAAGCTAGCGTACCATTAGAATCGTTGGGAAACCATGGCAGTTCTAGTGCGTTATCTATTAGACACTTAGTTCTGAAAATGTTACCCCAGTGGAATAAAGCTGAATTCAGTTTTCTGCTCTTAGAAACACTTCATTGCTCTCATCAATTTGCTGCTAACTTGCAGTTTTGCTCGTATTAGAATTAGACAGCCGAATACGAAGTCCGGAGAGGACGTGAGGATTCTCCGCGAATCTACGGGGGACGTGAGGATTCTCCGCAATTATGCGGAGAACCTTAGTTTATAATATGAGGAGGCAGTGGAAGGGGGGGGGCGCCGTGCGCCACTGTATCTTCTACCGCCTCTGACACAGAGGGGATCGCTTTGCGCCACCGGACCCACAATGCAGTTTTGTCAGAAGGGAGGTGTCTTGCGACACCGGACCTTCATTAGACAATCATCTAGCCTCAAGTTTGCTCTCAGCTGGAGATAAAATTTCGAGGCTTGAATCAAAGTTCAAGACCAGTACTAATGCCACCGTACCAATCGCTTTCCAAGGGGCAATCTGGAAGGACAATCACTTGGGGGCAAGAAAAAATCAGGCGCCGAAATAAAGTAAAATCAGGAGAAATTCTTTGCCAAGCTTCCTGATAGAATTTCAAAGGCATCAATTTTAGTGGTGGTGAATAGATCAACCATAGAACCAAAGTCATCTTCAGAGACCTCGGCTAGGCAATACATAGGCCTTGTCAAATGACCGAGAGAAGCAAGAGCTGTAAACACAAAGGTAAAAAGGCTCTCGAATTGATCATCGTGACTAAGGAAGATTATGACAGAACTTTCACAGCCAGTGAGGTGGATGCCATACGCGAGGGCATCATTGAAGAGAGTAGAATTAGGACTTGTCTTGCTGTCCATCATAAACTTCTGTGAAGGGGAATAAACCAAGTATATTCGCCAGTTGTCAATTATTGTAGCCAGTACAACTTAAATTAATATTAGGTTGTGATGCAAATTCACATCACACCGTATGGGGTAGTACAAATGTTAATAGAAGAGGTAGAACACTCTTCGAATATTTAGTTGCGGAAAACTTAGTTATAGATAACAAAGGAAATGTACCTACTTTTCTAAACCGATGTAGATCAGAAATTATATATTTGACGGTTACAAATCTACTTGCTACAAATGTGGTTCAGGGTTGGCACGTCTCCAATGAAGAAAGCCTTCCTGATCATTGATTAATAAGATTTTTGTTAATAGACATTGCTACTGAGCCAAATAAAAATGCAAACCCAAGACGTATCGCACCTTCCTTGTTCTGTACTGAACTCAGAGAATTATTGCAGAGTATTAATTTAAAGATACATAAAAAGCTGATATGGATTTAGTTATGGCTCAAGTTGAAACTGCAATAAACTTCGCAGTTGAACAGTCATGCAAAACAGTTTCTGGAATCCGCAGTTATCCGATTGTAGAAGTAAAAGTAGAAACGCCTTTCGTGCTGGCTAAAAGATATAAACGTAATTCCTTATGGCAGAAATATTTTAGAATTCAAAAGAAGTACAAAGATAAAATCAGAAAAGCTAAATCTGAATCTGGGAAAAGATTTACTGAGCAAATAAGAGACTCGCCACAAAATGCCACGTTATGTACAATTTTCTCTGTTAGATCCAGTCACGAACTAGGATCGCTTGTCAAGACAGATGGTTCATATACCACAACAGATGAAAAGATTTTAAACATTTAATTAAATACTGCCAGTTAACACAATCTGTGGGTAGATTATCAAGATATACTAGAGAGGCTGATTTGTTTTTAATCAACTAATCGACAAAACTTGATTAATCGTTCTCTTGTTTCTTTTAAGCCTTATAAAGCTGCTGGGCCAGATAGAATTTAACTGAGATATCTGCATGTTGCCGAAAATCTAGTGAGCCCGATATTTACAGAATTAGTTAGAATATAAGTTCTAAAACTGTGTATATTCCTCTTACATGGACGAGATGCAATATTATTTATATGCCAAAGGCAGGAAAAGAAGACTACAAATGCAAAATGTTTTATACCACTCAGTTTATCTTCGTTTGTCCTAAAAGTAATGGAGAGAATATTGGTTCGTTATATTCGCGAAAAGCATCATATCATAAGAGACAACCATTAAGTATTAACATGCGTATCAAGCGGGAAAGTCAACAATTACAAGACTACATGAATTAGTGTCAGGTGTTGGACCATGTTATGAACAAAAACATTTTGCAATTGGCATATTCTTAGATATAGGCGGCGCTTTCAATAATGTAAACTTTTGCTCAATTGAAAAAGCACTTAAGAGATTCAATGTAGAACCGTTCATGATTGACTGGATAACGCAGTTACTAAATATTAGAATCATCACTGTAAAGATGTAGCAATAGAAGTGTACTAGCGAGAAAACGATGCTACAAGCCGGAGTTCTCTCAAAATTTTGCGGGTAATGGTTATTGACTTTTTGATTCAAGAATTGAAATGTAAAAACATGATTTGTCGAGTTTATGCTGATGATGTTGCAATACATTGCACAGGCCTGCAACCCAATATAGTAGCCAGACAAGGAATTGAGTCGTTGAAAATAGTAGGCAAGTGGTGTCCACAGAATGGTCTGAGAATTCAACTATCGAAGAGCAACATTGTACTTTTTAATAGGAGAAGAGTACAGCATGTACTATCAGTTGCTAAAATAGATGGGGTAGCTTTAGCATTTATCGCAATTAGTAAGAGAGTTAGGCGTTAATTTTGAACAAAACACTGCGATGGAATATGACATTGAAGCTGCAGGCAATCAGCAATGAGCAGCTGGCACAATGCAACAAGATTGTTGGAAGGAGTTGGGGTAGTCGAGCATCAACAGTTCTTTCGTTGTATGAGGTTGTGATACTCCCAAAATTGTTGTATGGTTGTTTAGTCTCGCAGCATAAAATGTCCTTCAATTTTAATCAAAAAGCTCTGAGTAAAATTCAAAGACTTGTTTTGTTGCATGCATCCAGAGTCCTGAAGTAACAGCTCAAATGTCAATAGAAATTATGTTTAATGTCTTACATATTCGATCTAGTGGTCTTAAAAGAAGTGGCCAGATGATCTTCAAGGCTTCGTTCTTGTATATCTTAGGAAAATCATCTTATACGTCATGGAACAATGTCTAGCATAGTGCTAAAAAGAATTTCCTTTGCAAATGTACCACTGACATCGATATTAGAGAACATATCGATACTTGTTCATGTATGGTATTAATTAATGGAGAGGATCATCCTGTAGCTGATATAGAATGTTTCAGTGATGGGTCAAGAATAGAAAGTATCATTAATGCAAACAGAGGCAGTGGGGTTGTTGTTTTCATTGATAATGTAATAAGTTTATCTCTCTTTGGGACATTTTTCGTCGGTTTACCAAGCAGAAATTTTCGTTATTGATGAAGCTGTCTTAGAATTAATTAAGCGAGGTGTTTGACAGAAAATAATTGTCATTAAGTAAGACAGTCAAGCTGCCCTTAAGGCACTTGATATAAATTGGAGCAATTCCAAAATAACTAAGAGTTGCCTCAGGCTCCTACAAGGCGTTTCAGCTACAAATAAAGTTTCTTATATGGATTTAAGCCCATTCTGCTAATTATGGAAATGATATGGCTGATGCATTGACTATGATTGGAGCTTAAATGCGGTTTACTTGACCAGAACCTGTTATAGGCGTACCACAAAGACAAATTAATATAACCCAAAATTGGTGTATATCACACACTAACCAAAGATGGTGAGGGCAAAATAACTGCCGAACTACGAAGAACCAAAATATAATAACGTCATTATGTGACTTAATAGCACTAGGGTTAGATTATTAACAGAAATACTTACTGGATATGGTCAACTAAATAAGCATGTGTATAAAATAGGTCTCTCTAATTTTAGTATTTGCAATTGTTGTGGGATAGAAGAAGAATCTATAGAACACTTAGAAAATGTTCGGTTTATAGCGCAGTTTGCTATAGAGTCTACAGATGGCACAGGCTTATTAAAGTTAATAATATAAAGAAACCGTATAGGTTCATTTACAGAATCATCAAGATGCTAATTTAGTTATTCTAGTTTTTAAAGCCTATATATCGGACCAACTGTGTCTTAACACTTCGAGGTCTCTTTCAATGGATATTATTTATCTATCTATCTAATATGCACTTGATCGTGGCCTTTACAGTCAGGAGTTCACTCGCTACCATTCGCTAAATTGCAAGGCGTACGTTGGTTAAAACTACTACGCGAACAGGCACCGGATTGAAAAGCAGCCATTGATTTTTTGCTTCGTTAATATTGTATGATTGTTGTAGATTTGGTCGTTGTCCGACCTGTCCTGCGAAGATGCAAAACCAGCTCTAATTATTCACAGTGGGCATGTGGGTTTGGATCATTCGTTATCTGGATGCACTAGTTTTCATTCGATGGCAATTTCACGCTGCGGCTCGTATATTGCGCTTGGTCTCGATACGAATGCGGTAGCGGTGAGTTGCTGTTCGTTGTGCTAAAAAGGATAATATACCTGTGCGCATTGCGTTTTTCCAATTTAACATGTCATTAGAACTAAAATTGGCTAAATTTATGCAAATTCGTTAATTTTTTAAAAAGTTATATGTTCTGTCCGGAAAGAGTGAAAAAAGACGAGCAAAAACGAACACGAACTGTTCTAATTTTTGCGCAAAATTTGATACTTTGTATACTAGACTCAGTACTGACTTTTTCTGCAGTGTATTATCAGCATTGACTTGGTTTGTCTTGGGTGTTGGCAATGGATCAAGCAATGTGATTTTTGCCAAAAGCCTAGATTTTGTCATGTTGTACTTAGGCTTATTTCACGTATGTATCTGTAGTGCTGCTAGTCAAAGTAGTCGGCTGGCGCGCAAAACGCCGCCGATATTGACCTGTATTCAAGCATTGGAAGTCTGATATGTTTTGAAATTAATGTCTTGGACTCTTGGATCGCTGTTATCATTTTGCAATGGCTTCTAATTATCTTTTTCTTATACATACGTATTTTAGGTTTTCAATATTTCAAAGCCGGTTCCAGCTACTGCCGAAATGTCTAGTCCACCTGATGTGTTTCACTCGCGTGTATCTGCATATTTCTTCATTGGTGGTACAGACGCTGCTGTTCGGTATTTGTACGGTCAAGCTGTCCGCATTCAGACTCTGAAGTTTTATACGACTGTGTCGAGTGATATACCGTCTCCTAGGCGCATTGAACTCAATTCGACAAAAGATGAGCTTATGTTGCTGTCTGGAGGTGAAGATGGTTCCATTGTGGTAAGCCAAAATCTAGATCTATATTACCAAAGCTGGAACGCCCAACATACGTATTTTGGACAGCGATCTAGTACAGAAGTAAATAAAGTTTTTGACAATACAGTCGTATGCTTATATTTCGTGATTATCGTTCTTTAATAAAATTTGCGCGTAAAGAATCCCTGATAATGTAAAATTTTTATTAGTGTATACAATGCTTTTGAAAACGTTGATTATAACGGTACTTCCGCTCAAACATCGGTGACTCTTTTGGTTTAATTGGAACTTTGAGCTGTCACTCAGCTTGCATATCGTAAGTTTCATCCGTATACCGGCAAATTTGAGAGCTGCATATGCTTGGATATTTGTTTATTAGTACATATAAAAATAGAAATCTGCAATGATATAGAATTCCATCTACTTTGCAATTCTTATCACGTGATTTGTAAGGCGTGTCCAAAAGTTGACTAAATGACATTTTATCTTATGAAAGCAGTACATATCTTACTTTTCTTTGCACTCTTCAGTAGAGCTGAGGTCTGCCACTTTACGGCTTGCATTTTTTAGTTAGTTTATGTATATGGCAACTACTATTTATTCATATAGGCATGGAGTGTGGATGCAGCATTCGCAAACAATGTTCCTGGATACAGGCCCGGCCTACAATTTCTTGCTAACTTGAGCTGTAAGAGTGACGAGCATTTCATACGCGAGCTGGTCGTCGTACAAGATATGCTTTCAAAACGGCTATTTGTAAGTGGTGTACGGTATTATTTTATATAATTTTGATTAAAAATCAGGGATTTAGTGTCGGCTTTTAACAATTTTTTCGCGTTCTCACTTTTTGATTCGTCTTGCAAAATGTTCATTATATGATTTTAAGTTATCGAAACTCGGTATTGCAAACAATTTTGTCTAAAAATAGGCTTGAATTCAATTTTTGATAAATGTAAAATGATAAATGTAAAAAGTTGCTGCTATATATCCAAAAAATTAGAAGACTGGCTAATCAGCCAGCTCACTTCTGGTTGCGTTAAATTGAAATTGCTTGTAGTCATTTTATAATCTGGCTTACCAAGTTATTTTAGGTGCTTACTGGCTCTGGAGAAATAGTTGGATTCCGCGAGTTTGACCGATTAATATCACTGATTGAGTCTCCTGCCACCTCAACAAACAACTGCTCGCCACAGTACAACGATTGGGGTGTCATTGTTGCTGGAAGAAGCAATTGTTACCGTTTCAAACTTAAGTCAACTTCTGGACACGCTGGCACTCAAGTTGATGAGGTTATTCAGATCGACGAACAGTTTTTGGCTACGTAGCAGAGAACAGAGAACAAAACAATCGAAAATTTAGATTTTGGATTATTGTAGATATTATTTTATAAAGCTATTGTTTGAAAATTTGAAACTACTGCCGATCACTGATGATGGCATAGGATACCACAATGCTGAAATATTTTCACTACTTCATCGCCGCTTTTCCATAGATCTCCTATTGAGTCTTTTTATTCGATGTTGGTTAACAGTGGACAGTTACTGTCTTCTGTATGTTGTTAATGCAAGGTATGTAACCTGGACGTTTTCTTATTTTTTCAGAATTCTCAGGATACCCCACCGTCATCGCCACTGAGCATTTCGATAGAATTAGAGCTGATCGGTAAATATCGTGCTGCGCAACATATAGCATTTGCTCCAGATAAAAAACATTACGCGTTATCGGCTGGTGAATCTGTAATGGTTAGTTTTGAAGTAGTTCTATGGGAGTTATATACCTTGTATCTGCTAGTTTGTCAATAATTTTCATTTTTAAGTAGATGAAGTAAAAAACGCAGTATTCAACAATTGCCCGAACGCTAACAGGCGAACTGCTTGATATCTGACATTAAATTTGTGAGTCTGTCAAGTTAACTGATTTAGAGTCCGCTATGGCGTTGACCAAAAAGCTTCACTGCGCTGTACACTACCCCCTTAAAAGTCACCTGTGTACGCATGATAGTGTGGAAATTGCATTATTTAAAATTGTATTAAACTTACGTACTAATTACAACTTTTGTTGGATGTATAAATTATGAGTGTGTTAACGACGGTATTTTGTTTTTCATTAATTATGTTATGGAATGTGGTACGGTAAACTGAAAAATTACGTTGTCCTTGTCTGTTTAATGTTTCAGATATTCAACGGAGTAAAATTACTTACAGATTTCAAGCAACATTGCGGCTACACAATTAAATCTGTTTTCTTTCCTGATTCATATGAAGGGTTGGACAATTCAGACGGTGGTTGCATGTGCAGGATTGTATCGATAGCTCGTGATTGCAAATCAGACTACAAAAGTATTGGGGTGAGAGCCGGTCAAAATCCTAATTGTTTCATTCAAACTGGAAGATTTCGCAGAATACTAATATGATTTATTGTAGAAATGTGTGCGTGATTATGTTTATTGTATCGTGATAGTATGAGCAGTCATGCAACCAAGTGTTTCTACTTTAATTATGCTGTATACGAAAAATTTGGATGTTTGTATATGATATTAGATATTGTTGTCTGTAATACTATGCTATGTTAGATTCGACATTGTGCGACATGGAGAAACATTATTTTTTCAGGTATGGAACTTTGTTTCGGGTCAGTTGTACTTCTGGTTGACAGGTTTGACGTATTTTGCCACTGATGTTGATGTTGATGCGAGTTGTCAATATGTGGTTGCATGTTGTGATGATCTCGAAGTGAAGGTTAAACTTTCTTACATTCTTTGTTTATCTACTATGGACAGCAGTTGTTTCGTGTACAGTGTTCTCTGTCACACGCTTATTGCTTGCTAGGCTGGTTTTGTTAGCAGCTAAATACATTGGCAAGTATGTATGTTTGGCAGAGTTTCGCGCTGCGCGGAGCGAATGCCATAGTGCGAGTGCGGCGTTGGTCGCGGGTCTGTTAAAGTGAGATAGGGTATAATTTAAATATCCACTAAGTTTTAAAAAGTTTTGAATGCAAAATTGCTGATGGTTTAAAATTTTGTAAGTGTTCAGACATCACTGATCTTTTGTTTTAATAATTGGCATTTTGAGTTAAGAGTCAAAGTTGCATATCTTCGATTTCAAGTTCGGTCGTATGGTTTAACGTTCTGCAGTTATTTTGTGTCAGTTTTGCAACTACACGCCATGTATACAATTTATTGTTTCGATGAGGTTACGTTTATGTTTGCTTAGAATCAAGTCTATTAAGCAGTCCAATGTTTTTAAGTAGTATTATTTATTGCATGTACCTAAAATTATTCAAAATTAATAGGTATGGAACTTAGAAGACTCGATATCATCAAGTCCTCCAGGAATGAACAACGAATCCTACAAAGAACTGTGTTACAATCTAGATCTTGAGTTAAAGTCGATGCTGTGTCAAGAATCTAAAGTTGAGTCGAACCAAATTGCTGCTGCAAAACGGTCTTCTCGGCTTATGAGTTCGTATTCTGATCGAGCCGGTAACGCGAATAGCAAAAGCGATAACAATAACAACAGATTTAACCAAAACAATAACTATACTAATAATATAAGTAATAATGATAAAAATGGTAATAGAAATAATAATAATAATAATAATAATAATAATAATAATATTAATAATAATAATAATAATAATAATACTAATAATTATGATGAAAACAATATAAAAAAAATTCCTGTATTCGGGTCCGAATTGCGCGTTAATGCTGATAATACTCCGTTTGGATATCGCGTATATAATTCTCCGATAATTCGTAGCGTTCTGTTCTCCCCATTGCCTTATGGAGCTAAATCGATGTATTCGTCATCGCAGTTATCTAACGAAAATAATTCGTTAATTGCGACTGCAGGAGATCATTTTGGTCGTGTACTTGTTTGGGCATTGCCTCATGGCGATTGTGTACTCTCATTGTCGACTGACGGTGTCGCGCGGTCGATTACAAGCATTGCGTTTAGTCCATGCGCAACTCAGGACCTCGGACAAGATGGCCAACTTAAACTTCCCTTGATTCATACCGGATCTGGCTCGTTTTCGGTTGGTTTGCCTGCGGATAGAAATACAATTGCTAGCGCTGGCGTTGGAAAGAGTTTTGTGCATGAAGGTCCAAACACGAGCGCTACTACTGTTGTGCCTTCGGTTCTTCGATACGGAGAAGTAGTCCCGGGCGCAAAGTTGCGGTCAGGAATTAATTCTAAGCCAACGGAGATGGAGATTGACAGGCCTGAGTCGTCCGTGTCTCATTTGTGCGGTGATAAGGAGACATACTTAATAGCACTTCTTGACGATGGTTGTGTTCAGTGGTGGTCAGTAAGCGATTGGCAATCTATGGACTCAGAGCCAAAGCGGCGGAGACCTCTACAACGGTTTTCAACTCACGGCCTGACTGCTAATTCAAAGCTTGTCGTTGGAACCAATTTTGATACGTTCGCTACGGTAGATCACTTACGAAATTTGTACCTCCTGTGCCGCTTGAAGCAAAATCCAGATGATGATGATGAGTAAAAGGTTAAAACTGGTCAAAGAGGTAGGAACAGCAAAAATGGCTTCTTAATGACAACAGTGACCAAATTTTGTCTTTGGCAGCTTGTTTTAAAGTATTACATATTTGTTGCGTCTTTTTATACCAGCGTAATGATCCAGTATTTTAGGCAGGGTACATCCTCGGATATACTCTCCATCTGTTGTTAGAATTCGGTGTTTTGACATTTTGTCATCATCCAACTACGACTATTTTTAGTATTTTGCATAAGAACTGGTTTTTGCTTTAAACTTTTTCGACTGTAAATCCATATTTTACAATCTAGTGTAGTTTGAACACAATTTGCTTAGTCACATTGGTTGGCTAATGGTTATTAAAGTGAACAACAATAGGCCCATAAGGTCAGTACTAAGGCTGGTTCAAAAACAAATTAGCATATTTTATCCAAACGCTATAAAATTGTATTTTTGTTCTTGCCGTTTAAGGGTTGTGTATATTGTTGTAGAAGATATTTTGGTTGTCATTTTTTGCTTGTTGCAAGTGATATAAGTTCTGAATGTCGCGGTGTCTTTGGTTTCTTAAAACGTTTTTGGAACACGGCACTTTAATTTATAAACATGTTTGTGATACCATTTATCTTTCAAATACTTTCTTGATAGACACCTTGGTTTCGGAATGTTGTGTACCGGAGTTGGTAATTGTAGTGCGAAGCTCGAAAAATGAACAAAGTCAGATATTTTAGGTCTTTGTATCAGTAGAAATTGTCAAAAAATTACTGTGTCGTTAATACATGCGTAATTTTTCGTCGAAGTCTTTTTGCATGGTTTTTTTTACTGTATTCATATTTTTTAAAATGAAACTGTTTTGTGTGTTGTGATCAATGTAAAAGTTTAAAGACAAGTTCATCTGTTTATAAAATATTCTAACAGTTTAAACAAGTAATCGAATCTTGCGTAATTCGGATTGAGCTAGAGGCGCCCTAACAAAAGCTTACTTCTTGCAGTTTTTAAATTTCTGTTCACTATTTGGAATCGGCGTTTCTCGCGAATTGCAATTTTTTAGAATGTCCGTATTTAAGTAAAGAACTCAGGACATATGTCGGGAATCGCTACTAAAAGACTTCTCACGGTTTCTTCAGCAGGTGTAGTCGGAAGTCCGGCTCCGACTGAAGGATGTGATGGAGTTTAATTAAAGCGGACGCTACTATTAAGACACCCCAAAAATCAAAATTTGAATTTTAATTTCGAGTCACTCATGAGATTCCGATAGATCTACACCTCTCGTCAGCCATTGGTCAGCCGAGAAGGTACTGTAGAGCTACTTCACTGTACCTAGCCGGGTCTGATTTCGAACCATGGCTTTACCCTCGCGGAGAACACCGTCCACCCTTGACCGTGAACGTCCGAAGTTTGAATAGTTTATCGCAAAATGAGCAAACTGGAATTTCTGAACGATGCAGCAATAATTGTAAAATTTTATTAAACAAACAAAATCACTAAGTATCGCGCCCCGCAAAAATTTAGGTTTACTTTTAAAAGTTATGGCCAATGTAGAGAACAGGGGCGGAACAGTATTCTAAGCATATTCCTAAAAGCCTAAGCTATGAATATTTTCTATTTCCCCTGAGACATACTTTTATGCTAGGATTCGAACTCCAGTGACTGGAGTGGGGGGCGTATACCATCACCACTCAGCTATAGGAGTTTGATGCTCGAGCCCGGGAGGCTCTCACGTTTTGTGGTGATTTAGTACAATGTATACGTGTTGCAATTGTTCAACACGGTGCGATATATATTATTTAAAGTATATACACTGCGCTGAGTTGCCTATAGGCAACTCAATGTGAGAAGGGGTTAAGCTAACTCTATTGCAGTCCCACAGAAAAACGTTCCGCCCAAGATCTTTAGACGAACCAAAGTTATCCAAGGTCGGTTTTTTCTGGAAAAATTGATTGGCCAAAAAACATGAAAAAACTGAAAATCATGTACAAAAACAGTTTTACAACCAAGGCTAACTGTGTGAAATACATTAGAAATAAAACCGACACGTCTCTTAAAACAACTATCGCGTATCGGGCCCATCTTACCTTAAGGGACATAAACGTTTTTGGTGGGACTATAAAAGAGTGAGCCCACGTGCCTGGCAGAAATGGAACAGTTTTTAGGACAGTTATTGCTTGTGGCGGCTGTCGAAATGTATTAGTCACCAGGAACTAGAATTCCAGGGATAGCTGAAGTGCTTAGTTGTGGAGTAAGCAGGTTTGTGCAGTTCAAGGCGCATTGCACTTCAATGACAATTGCAAGTTGAGTGATAAGAAACATGTTGATAAGTTGTTTAAAAATACTTTCTTGATTGTCTCAGAGACAACTATTTAACGATTGAGCCAGAGGAAAAGCAGTCAGTGGGTGAACAAATTCAACCGAAAAAGTGTAGGCCACTTGCATTGGCCTTGAAAGTGGTGAGTCGGCCAGGCGGTACAGTCGCAATGGTCGCAAATATGTTGCCAAAAGATGGTCTCCCAATACAACGAAGGAGTGAGAGGAGTCGGCTTATTCGACATGTGTAGTTGTTTTTCACCCATTAATGTACGTAGTTGCAAACCATACATTCATATATTATACTTTGGTTTGTGGCAATCGTGAATGGTTGGCATTTATATCGTCGCCATTTTAACAAAATCAAAATTTTGCAAAAACAAAAACTGCCGTTGTTGCAGTTTTAGTTCCAAGTAGGAAACGACCTACTTAATACTGCTGGCAAACAGCAAAAAAAACGCAAACGAGGGCGTCCGCCAAATGACACTAGTGTTGTTGAGTGTCTGTTATGTAGTGTTGTTGTTGTAATTGGAAGTTGTTGGTATGTCGGAAGGGTGGCTCAGAGGCTAATTTGTACGGCGGATACCCAAATGCAGGTGTCGGTATGTATACAAATTAGGTCGAGACGCACATGGATAGCCAGGACTGGAATCAGTACCTGATCGTAGTTAGTCGAAGTCACGGTTGTTGCTTTAATTCTTTATTTTTCTTGTTGCATATTTTGGAAATTTACGGAATTTCGCCAAGCTAGTTATTCCGGGTCGGCACAGAATAATTGGATTTAAGAGTTGCTACATAGGCTCGGATGTGAAGGAATTCAAAGCTTTGTGTTGTATTGGGGTTAGTGCATTGCGCCGGTTGCACAGTATCTTGTATACTGGGGCGTGTGGACTAAATTGGGGAAAACTGTATTTCAGGGAACCTGGAGAATCGTAGTTTAGTAAATCTAACGGGGTTAGGTTTGCTATTCTACATCGGATTGGGCCATTCTAACGGGGTTTGTTTGGTCGGAAAGTTTGAGTATCTCTAAAGGGGTTTGAATCCACGTGTAACTCTTCAGGCTCAACACTAAAGCAACTTGGTTTTTCACTTTAAATGGTTCAATTTATTTGAATATGCAAAAAAACGAACAATATAACAAGGGTCCGGGTCCCTACTGGGATCTCAATAAATTCACCCAGAAAATCTGACGCAAACACGAAATAGCTTGGACTAAACACATTAAACCGGCATAAACTGGCAGCACCGCTCACTGGTAAAAATCAATTCCCCTTAAACCACTAAGTTGCTGATTTTTATACTCATTTTGTAGGAATTTTGATATTTCGCAAAACTTTAACAAGAATTTTCTACTCCGCCAGACCGAGTTTTTGTTGACTGAAACAATTTAAAAATCTATTTAACCCCAAGACCTTACAAAAATTAACAAGTATTTCGAGAATTTTTAATACGCAAAGTAGTATAAAAATGGGGGTTCTGGCCCAAAATGCAACAGTTGGAACTGTTGCCAACAGTTCGGACTGTTACCAATAGTGTGCACAAAATGTAACTGTTGCCAACAGTTCGAACTAATGCAACTGTTGCCAACAGTTCGAACTATTGCCAACGGTTTGCACAAAATGCAACTGTTGCCAACAGTTCGAACTGTTACCAACAGCTTGCCCAAAATACAACTGTTGCCAACAGTTCGAACTATTACCAACAGTTTGCACAAAAATGCAACAGTTTTAAATGTGCACAAACGTAACAGTCAGAACTGTTACCAACAGCTGGAAACTCTTGCCAACAGTTTGCACAAAATGAGAAGTTTTTGCCAACAATGCGCAAAACACGTGAGTTCAATTATTTTAGTTTGTTTAGTGGGTATTGAACGGTTTTGACAAAAAATCTAACTTAAAATTTTATGTGCAGCGACTTAGCATATATAAATGATGAGACATCATCGTTGTTCGCAGGTATAAAAGGAGTTGCTGAAAGTGTTTTCGTCAGTCATTTTAAAATTTTAAAAATTGAGCAACTATGGATTCAGATATCAAGAATAAAAAAGCACCAACGGTGCCACTTGAGAGATACGTTTTAAGTGGAGATGACAATACAACAGTGTTGGTGTTATTTAATAGTGGATGGAGTTGCCTTTCTAACTTTCGCGCTGCTCCGATGAGAATAAATGGGATTAAGTACCGCAGTGTGCAACAATATATTGAGGCACAGAAAGCGTTATTTATCGAAAGACCGGATTTATACAATGTAATTCTGCAGACGTTTTCACCGCGCAAATGTTTTGAAATAATGCAAACCGTGAAAGATATTCCCGAGGCGTGGAACAAGAAAATGCTCGGCCACTTAAAGGTTGCTATTTTAGCAAAGTTTCAACAGCATCCCGAGATGAAAAAACTTTGTTGGATACAGAAAAAGCAACATTGGTGTTTGCAACTTCGTTCGACAACTTCCTTGGCAATGGATTGGATATGATGGACCCAGAGTCAGTGTCGCCGAAGAAAGTAAGTATTAATCTAGTAATTTCAAAAAAGATTAAAACTCTAAAACGTATTCTTACATCATGTTTGTGTTGTTGGCAGATATTTTCGTGCATACTTAGTTCCTCATCTAATATTGATCATTGAGAGTTCCATTTTTATTTCAGTATCCCGGTCGAAATATGCTTGGATTGGTTTTGATGGAGGTGCGTGCAAAACTGGCGACAAAACTTCGTGATGAAATAAACGGAGAGGCGTCACTTGAAGATACAGCAAAAGCATCTGATCAGTCAGATACAGAAAATGTGTAAAAGATAAATATAAAACAATTCTTCTTTTGTATTGTTGTGGTTGTCATGAAAAGTCTAAATAAAATTTCTACTGTGTTATCAAATCTTTATTACAATCCAAGCTCGCCCGCTTCGTTTACCGATTCCCAGAAACTCTGGATTGCAGCTAAGAAACAAGTCCCACAAATTAAGATTTCCCATGTTCAAAGGTGGTTGTCGGAGCAACTTATACATCAGCTGCACAAAACCCGTCGGCACCGTCACAAAACTGCACAAGTCAGAGTTGGTCGGCCGAATGAACAATGGGCCGTTGATTTAATGTTTGTTCGCAAAGCAAAACGGTATAACAATAACTACCAGTACATTTTAATTACCATTGACATTTTCAGCAGGAAAGCTTTGGTTGAACCGATTCGCAATAAGTTTTCGCAAACTGTTACAGATGCATTTTCTATCATTTTAAAGCGTTCTCAATCCGCACCTGAAATCGTGCGGTCAGATTACGGTACAGAATTCAGGGGCGCATTTGAAATTTTTTTAAAATTACGCAAAATTAAACATTTTTGGGCCAACAACGCGTATAAAGCAAACTATGCGGAACGTTTTATTCGAACGTTGCGTGGCAAAATTTTAAAATATTGCTCCTATACACACAGTTTGCGTTATATTGATGCTTTGCAACAATTGGTAACATCTTATAACAATACTGTACACCGTAGTCTCGGAGTTACTCCACAAGAAGCTTTTTCAAGCAGATTGGGTGTGAGCAGTTGCAGCAGAAAGAAACTGTTTAAAACTAAGTCTAAGTTTAGTTTTGATCTGGGAGATCAGGTTAGGATTTCTCTGGGGAAAGCAAGCTTTCAAAAGTCTACTGAGCAGAACTGGACAAACAAACTATATGAGATTGTACAAAGACGCATGGGTTATCCACGCACGTACAAACTGCAAGATATGTTAGGGACACCAATGACTGGCTCTTATTATGCAGCTGAGTTACAAAAAATTCCGCAAAAAAATCTTGTTGACACAATTAAACAGTATAAAAGCAAGCACAAATAATGAGCCACATCATTTTGCACTTTATCCATCGAACAGATTTTTTTATATTTTAATGGCAAACATTAACAGTGATTTTCAACAACTTCGGTTTTCCGATCAAGATATTTTAACCGCAATACAACGGCTCATGTATGCAAACTGCTGGGGATGCAGCAGTGAAAATCCAATGGTGCGCCGGTATGGTTCAGCGCACCAGAACGGATGTCAAATGGACAAAGCTGATGTGATTGATATGTTCTTTCACGAAGCTGTCATTAACTTACACTACAAAGCATGCATGCACATTAGCTCACACGTTAGGCGGGCTACAATTAAAAGGTTGAAAAAACTTTGGCGCGACGGCGCTACCGAGAGCGATGATGAAGATCAAAATATCGCTGGTGTTAATGATGTCGACGATGGAACATCTGGTCGTAGTGCTACTGAAGAAATGAAATCCAAACAGTGAGATTCGCGATCAAAAATTATATAAATAGTGTATGCTACTGTTAAACGTGTTACTGATTTGACTTTGTATTTCAATTTAAATAAAATGCAACATTACGACAACGAGAGTTTTTATGTTACTTTGCTAAGTAATGCTTCCCAACAACAGTTCCCCCAAAATTCACTCAGTAATTTTCGTAACAGTTTAGCAACCCCGTTGCATTTAGACCGCACCCTGTGG